>OU343224.1:115705757-115881730 GCA_910596185.1 Chrysanthemum makinoi | reverse complement strand
TTCACGTGGGAATTAATTCATCACGTAAGATATATTTTTTGATTGGTAAATCGTATAGTAGGTACTGGTCTATTCATGATTCATACTGGTAGCGTGGGAACTGTTGATCCCAGTTGAGCAAACGATCTAATATAGAAACTGACTTAGAATTAAAGCTTATTAAGTATTACGCGGAATTTAACACTTAATCTTAAGAAGAAGAACAGTTAACATTCAACACCTCAATATTATTTATTAATACGAATACTCTTACAGATAGGGTTTTGCAACCTTGGAGGTATCGACTTTAGATATAAACTTACGTATATCTAATCTAACCTAGGACCTCCTTTTATAGACTAAGGAGTCCTTTACATAATACAACAATACGAACCTACAAGATAAATATCTTTCCATATTTATCTAATACAATAAACTAAACCGACTATACAAGACACTAGCAATGGTTACAATATATCATCCGTGGTTACACACTACTACTAGTCGTGGTTAGTCTTCATCACGGTTACATTCTTCTCATCTCGTGGTTATATCAAACATGTCCGTGGTTCCAGTACTTAAAGTAATTCATGATTCAAGGAACCAAAACCCAACAACCTCCCTAAACTTGATACATTCCAAAGAATTTCAAGTTTCCTTTAAGCACAAAACATCTGAATTGGAGGATGTAGCCAAACACTTATGAGATTTAAGTATTGTCTCATATTTCTTCAACAAATCATAAGCTTGACCATCATAGGTAAAAAGATCTTGATAATACCAGGCTTCAACATCGGGAAATAATTCCTGGATACTTATTCAACTGAGGATAATCACCTTCTACAAGCATATGAATAATCTTTCCAGAAATAGTTAAAACATGAACTACACAAGTTTGATATAAAAACCATCTTGTTAAAGTACCATTGTAGAGTCCTTTCCACTCAGGTTCATCATGAGTTGGTTCAAATAAAATCTTCAAATTATAATAGACCACTCTCTCATGATAATCATTAGGATGTACTTCACCAAACTTATTCTTGTAAAGTATCCAAAGATTCATCAAATCATTCAAAATACTGAAGCATTTGTGAAAATTTATTATACTCATAAACTTCATTGTTGAGTCTTTGAATTTTCCAAACTCCTTCACTTCCATCATTAAGGTAAAACTTATAAGAAACAATTTGATTAACATCTACAACTTCTTTCAATCTTTTAGAATCAGATGTCTCTTGAATCTCGATTTTCTCTTCTTTTACTTTGCATCCACTCATCATGGTTCTTAATCCACTCTTCATCCTTCTCAGAATTCATGGACAAGAATAATCATGATTAATCTTCATACATCTTTCATAAATCTCAAGAATTCTTTCAAATGAACATTTACAAAGATTTTCAGAAATGTGAATGCCTGAATTCTTAATAATTTTCATTAGTACATTCCTCATCTGTACCATTGAAAGAGGTTTCTTTCTTATAACTTGCTTCCTTTCCTTCCAACCTTCATTGCCCATTCACCCAAAAGCCTAGCTTTTTCCTCATCATCCAACAAATTCCATTCTTGTGCAGTATATTTATCATGTATTTTTTGAGAAGCTTCAAGAAAGTTTTGTGATTCATACCATATAGCTAACATTCTTCTCGATTAGCTTCCTCTTCTTCGCTTTTCTCTAAAGCTTGTTCTTCAAAGAACCATATTCTTTACAAACTCTGCATCATAAGCTTCTTGTTCAGCTTTAGATTTAAACTTCAACTCGTAATGCAACCCTTTTACCTTTGCCAACATTAGATTGAACCACTTTCTTCTTCAGAGGTTCACCAATAACTAAACTTTTTCCTTGGATTGGGTTTAGTTAGTGATTGAATAGATAAACAAAAAGTATAATAGGTGTAGAAATAGATGAAGTCTTGCTTAGATTTATTAATGTACTTGCGCTTCTTCTCAACTTCTTTAGCGTAGGTGGTGATACAGAAAAAGTTGTGACAACAGTGGAAGTGGTTATGATAGCAGTGGGTATGATAGTAGTGGTTATAGTTGTCATGTCTGATACTGCAGCAGTGGTTAGAAGAGTACTAACCGTGGTTTGCATATACCATCGTGTTTGTGTTCTCGTACTACATCTTCTACAATTTTCTTCACATTTTCAAGAACTGCCTCATTCCCATCTTTATCAGATACCAAAAAATCTTGATCTCCACTATTTTCTTTCATAGTTCCATCAGTAACCTCCCCTGAATTTATGCCTTCACTCCTCCCCTGTTTGGATACATCCTCCATATTCAGAGCTGAAGAGGAGTCCACCTTCTTTTCTTTTTCTCCGTAGCTTCCTTAAAGCAGAATCCAGGCCTTTTCATCTTCTCCAAAACCAAAACCCCTGCTTCAAGCGCCTAATATCCTTTCCATGAAACACACCACCAACCTTGAGATTCGAGATCGTCTCCTCCATCTCGGTACATTTAGCCGTCAATTCATTTAAGCGTTCAAGAATATCCTCCCATTGACTGTGTGAATGGTCCAGAGGTGGTTCATTGGAAAAGTCATCATGTACAAACTCAGAATCCGTCAATTCATGTGCATGTTCTAAACGATCCTCATCACTCGAATGTGTTAACTGCTCCGAGAGGTGAATCCTTGGATATAGTAAACATAGCATCGACCGAGCCAACAACTATGCACCCTATATGAGCAAAGTGGCTAGGGATTCCTCCACCTGTGTTAAGTTCCAAGGAACTCTCCACATTAGAAGTTGCCAAAGGTTGGGTCTTATTTATGTTTCCACTATCCTGAACAGCATCTAAGCATGAATCAGTAGTGGAAGCCCTTCCAATCATGTCACCTTCACCACCTGTGACAGCCTCATTAGCAACACCACTAGCACTAGCCTGAGGTAGCTCAGTGCCCTTCAGTCTCCTAGTGAACACAATAGGTGTATCAGTGATTTGAGGTTGACTAGAAGTGGGTTGAGATACACTATCAGTGTTTACAGGGATTGGAGATGCATCAACAGTGGTTTCAGTTGGTGCAGAATCCTCATCAAACTCATGATCAGTAGGCAAAGTAAGCATATGAGGAAATAAAGGAACATCTATAATGTTTACATTTTGTGACTGATTCCTCAAATGTGCAAAAACCTTAGAAAGCATATGATGTACTTCATACTCCTGAGTATGCTCAACAGACTCCTCTATTTGACTTTCCACAATCAGTTGAACAAACCTAGGATACAAATAGTATTTACCCTTCTTCCTAATGTTTTGAACTAGCCCCTCATAGATCATCTTAGACCAATTAAACTTTCTTCCATCGCACAAACAAATAATAGCAGCAGCAATTTTGGAAGGAAAGTCATTAAATCCTGTGGTCTTATTACTCATACACATCAATAAGGTGTGAATAAGAAACTTCCATTTTTTTAAAACAAACTCTTAAAATACTGTACCTTATCACCTCTGTGGGTATAACCTAACCTTTCCAAACCAGAAACAATCTCAACATCTGAAAGATTATCAACACCATCAAAGATCATCAAATTTTAAAACATCCCTAATGATCTCCTCAGAACGAAATGGCATTCTCATCCACAACAAGTGCAAACACTTCAACTCCAACAACCTTTTCAAGCTTAGCATTCCTCCAGAACTGATGTATGTAGGCTTTAAAATGGTTGGTGTAACAGTTAAGGCATAGTGAATAGGACTGTGAACAAGGAAGTCAATCATTTGATGAAACCCTTCAGATCGATCATTCTTTGTCAGAATAGCAACAAGGTTATGTGAAGTGGAATACTTATTAGCCATTGTGATGAATGAGGTTTATGTTGTGGGTTTTGTGAATTATACAAAGATAAGTGATTAGGGTTAGGAGTGAGCGCCAATAGAAGTGTTTTGAAGATCAAATAAATGATCCATCCGTGATTTGGGGGAAATAATATACTTTTGCAAAAGTTACCAAGCAGCCCCTGTTGTATCCAACACTAATCAAAATGCTATCCGCGGTTAGAAACAAACCATCCGTGGATAGAAAGTAGCACTTCAACCAAACTTCCAAGAGTTATAGAAAGCAAATCTGTGTTATTAAAAGGGAGATCTCACAAAAATATGAAGGATTACACAATTTTTTTTTTAACAAACATAAGCAGCTAACACATCAGCTCCTATGTACACAAATCCTTCATACCTGCAAGAAAAAAACACAAAACAAACACAGAGAAGAAGGTTATTGTTATCAGTGGTTAGATAATGCCATCAAGGGGATCCAAATGACCTATCTGTGGTTAGAACAGGTAAGTCAATATGGTCAACTTTTTGGATTAATATCAGTCCAATACCCAAGAATCTCATTAACTCCTCAACCACATTTAACCTTCCCCTCATTTACTTCCAAAGCCCATTACACTGCTTATATAAAGAACCCAAACTCATATAACACACACACCAATTAAAATCAAAACCCTAATTACTCCAAAATCCACAATCAACTCCAATCACCATGTGGAACCCTAGTTGGAATAAAACAGAAGTTGTTGATCTAACATCCTCCTCATCCTCATCATCATCAAGTGAAGATACTAACCCATGGCAGTTTTTCCTCCCTTCACAAGAAACAAGACCAAGAAAATCCCTATTTCTTCCATCATCAGAAGATGATAGTGTGGTGGATCCAAGTGAGGCATCTGAGGACTCTGATGACTCCTCAAAGAAGAGAACTTCAAACCCCAACCTTCATCATCCCAACCCCAAACAAGACCACGAGCAAGAAACCCACCACTCCCAAAGAACAGAGAGGTGGTTCTTGGTCTTCTAGCCGACACTGTTGTGGTGCTTCTTCACATATCGTATGGGGAAGGGAAAAGGAAAATGTCCTTTGGTCCATTGCAAGTCTATCTTCATCTACCGTCTATCTACTGGTCATCGTCATCATCTTCGTTTTCATCAATCCATCCTTCTCATTTTGATCCTTAGCTTCTTAAATCGCATCGTATGGTCATGCATATCCAAAGATATCCAACGGAAGGAAGTATGTGAGCAAGGATAGTAGTAGGAAATCATGTATAGAAGTAGTCTTTTAATTTGCACTTGAAGTTGAATTGTAAGGCATCGTAAGTCAAACTTTTTGTTGAATGAACAATGAACTTCAGTACTTCTTTAGCTTCTATAATGATCTTTCTTGTATCTGCAAAAGTGTTAGTGGAAAACAGGACAACTAGCAGTGGTTTGAACCAAACTATCAGTGGTTAGAAACAAACTATCAGTGGTTAGAAACAAGAATAGCAAAACTAAGATTACATAATAACAGTCCAATACATATACAAATTAGTACAAAACAATTTGAGAATTTAGAGATTAATCATTCCAATACTAACAACAAGATACTGAAACCTCCCCACATCAAAAGCTTTGGTGAGAAGATCGAACATTGAAATCAAGATGGATTTTACCATTTGAATCAGCCTTTTCTCATTACAATCTCTAATAAAATGATGTCTTATCTCAATATGTTTAGTTCTAGAATGTAAAACAGAATTTTTAATGATGCATATTGTACTGTTATTATCAATGTAAATCTTAGTATGCATAAAATTGTACCCAAAATCCAACAGAATTGATTCAATCCAAAGAACTTGACCACAGGAACTAGCAGCAGCCACATATTCAGCTTCAGTTGTAGAATTTGCCACAATAGTTTGCTTTTACACTGCCATGAAATAAGTCTGCTTCCCAAAAACTGACATCCTCCGGTTGTAGACTTCCTATCCAAACTAGCACCAGCATAGTCACTATCTATGTAGGCCACCAAATCAAAAGGAGAATCCTTTGAGTACCAAAGGCCCAATTTAGGATGACCTTAAGATACCTAAAGATCCTCTTTACATCATTCATGTGTGAGGTATTGGGTGTGACTTGGAATCTTGCACACACACATACTGAGAACATAATATTTGGCCTAGATGCAGTGAGATACATCAAACATCCAACCATGGACCTGTACAACTTCTGATCAACTCTGGTACTTCCATCATCAGGTAGCAATGGTTTCGGAGTCTCCATTGGTGTACTAGCACTCTTAACATCCTAAAACCCAAACTTCTTCAAAACATCTGCTACATACTTGTCTTGACTAATGAAGATACCATCATTCCTTTGTTGAACCTGTAGCCCCAAAAAGAAAGTGATTTCTCCCATAGAACTCCTCTTAAACTTATCATGCATAAGCTTTTCAAAATCTTTGCATAGCTCTTTATTGGTTGACCAAAGATGATGTCATCTACATAAACCTGAACCAATAAAATATCATCTTTGTGCTTCCTAATGAACAAAGTTTTATCTATTAGCTCCTCATTGTCCATCAAGTAAGTGGACGGCACTCATACCATGCCCTAGAGCTTGATGCAAACCATACATAACCTTCCTCACCCTCAGACCTTGTCGATGATCGGGATCTTCAAAACCGGAGGTTGACAAACATAAACCTCATCATCAATTGTGCCATACAAAAATGCACTTTTAACATCCATTTGATACACAACAAAATTTTTGAATGAAGCATAAGCTAAAACAATCTAATAGCCTCAATTCTTGCAACTGGAGCAAACACTTCATCATAATCCAAGCCTTCAGGTTGTGTGTATCCTTGAGCAACCAACCTTGACTTGTTCCTTACAACAATACCTCTTTCATCTCTTTTGTTTCTGAACACCCATTTTGTCCAAATTGCCCTCTTACCATTTGGAAGATCTACCAATGTCCAAACCTCTTGAAGTTTGAACTGAAGAAGCTCCTCTTGCATTGATTCTACCCATCCTTCTTCAGATAATGCTTCTTCAACTCTCTTGGGCTCCTTTTGAGACGAAAACAAGCAAAAGGCAATTTTGCGATCTTTATGATGTTTCTTTTGTGAAGTGATTTTGCAAAGAACCCATGTTCGGAAAGGGTTCGTGTTCTTAACCTTGCTTCTTGTTTGAACTGAAGTATTCAAGTTTCCAAGTATTAGTTCCTTGGGATGAATCTTGTGTATCCTTGTTGAGGTAACAGGACTTTCATGAATGACATGTTCCAAATTAGTTAAATCAGCATTGAAGAAATCATCCATGTCTTCATCATCGGTAGGAGTATCAATTTCAATCAAAGCGGCATATCAGATCATGTGGATACTTCTCTTCACCATGTAATGGCTTTGCATGTGGTCCAAAGAAAGTACTACTATCGTACTTACAGCCGGAATTTCACTTGTAATGATAGTGGTAGAAGTTGTTGGCTTAGCAGTGGTTGTATTAACTCTATCCGTGCTTATTTTTGGCTTATCCGTGCTTGCAGACTGCTTTTTCTTCTTTTCAATTTCTTCTACCAACACCGAATTATCCTTCAAGCAATAACTCATCCTTATCTTGATGATGAGCAACATTGCCTCCAGTATTCAAGACATCATCATCAGTGGGACCTTGCTTATCAATGATGGGTGAGATAGAACTAGCTTTCCATTTTTCAAACAAATAGAACTCTTGAGGAGAATCAGCTTCCTTAGAAATTGCTTCTCGACTAGAATTCTTTTGTGTACCTGCATCAACATTAGTGGAAGTTCCTGCAATGATAGGCTTATAATTCATAGATTTGGTTAGCATATCAATGTTAAACAGCCAGGCTCGGTCCTTTGGTCTCAACAACAAGGAGTCTTTTCACTAAATTGAACATGTAAGATCTCTTCAACAATTTTAGTCCTCCTATTGTATACTCTAAAGGCTTTACTATTTGAAGAGTAGCCTAAAAAGTATCCATCATCTGCTTTTTCTTGAAACTTGCCTAGGTAGTCGATGGTATTTAAGATAGTAACAGGACACCCAAAAGGTTTTAGGAATGCAATCATTGGCTTCCTATCATGTAACTACTCATAGGGGGTCTTGTTATGAGGCTTCACTACCTTACTTCTATTCTGCACATAACATGCAAAGGCTTACTACAAATTCACCCCAAAAGGTAGTAGTAACTTAGACTCGACAACATAGTCCTAGCAACCTCAATTAGTGTTCTATTTTTCCTTTCAGCTACACCATTTTGTTGTGGTGTTCTAGCAACACTAAACTGTCTCTCTATACCTTTATCTACACAAAACTGATTCATCACAACATTCTTAAACTCAGTTCCATTATCACATCTCATTATCTTTACTTTATGATTTACTAGATTTTCTATCTTAGTAATGAAACTCTTGAGAACTTCACTAGTTTCACTCTTAGCAACCAAAAAGTAAACCCAAGAAAATCTACTATAATCATCAGTGATAACTAGGCAATAGTGCTTATGGTTCAAACTCTTGACAAAGGTAGGTCCAAATAAGTCCATATGAAGCATAAACAGTGGTTGTGTAATGGTGTTGACAGTTTTGGTCTTACAAGAAGCTCTATGTTGTTTTCCTTTTGACAAGCACACACAGTTCCTTAAACTCAAAAACCTTAGAAGGTAACCCTCTCACTAAGTTGCCTTTTACCAGTTTATTGATTGTTTTGTAATTGAGGTGACCTAATCTTCTATGCCATAACTTAGACTCATCCACAGATGCTTTAGCAAACAAACAAGTTAAGGACCTATTAAGAATTACATCTTTAAGATCAAAACAATATATATTTTCCTTCCTAGGTACCCTAAGTTGTATAAACTTCTCATCGTGCATCTTAAACTCGAGAGACAACACCACACACTCATTTTCACCAACAAGTACCCAGTTTTTCTTATCACACATTTGAGAAACACTGAATAAATTGTACTTAAGTCCTTGTACCAAATAGACTTTTTCAAAGTCTAAATTCCCTGTTTTGATTGTTCCTCTTCCAAGTATCTTTCCTCCCTTTGGATCATTGCCAAATGCCACATATCCTCCATCAAAAGCTTCAAAATCTTCCGGGTTGCTCCCATCCCAAGTCATGTGCCCAGAGCAACCACTATCAAAACTCCTTTGTCTTTTAGCTCATCTTGTAGATTGCTCACACATGAAATTAAACAAGTTAGTTCTTTTGTGGACCCAAGCCAATATGACTTGGGTCCGCCTCGCATCAATATAATCATATTTGGTTAGGTCCATTGATGCACAGTTGACATGATGTAAAACCTTGGTCTTAGGTTTCCATTGCCAACTAGTTGAGGCCTTAACAACATAAAATGATTTCCAACCACTCGTACGCTTATCACCTTTGGAATTTTTAAAACTTCTTTGTTCTCTGTGGTGATTTTTGGCTTATCAGTGGTTTGATTTTGCTTAGCCGTGTTTACACTTTGCTTAGCAGTGGTTGGAACCCATTTGGGAGAAGCAGTGACAATTGATTTTGTATTCCCATTCCTCATTAACACTGCTCTAGGAATCATGTTTCTATTAGGATGAGGGTTTGTTTTCTTTGAAAAGTTTTGGTGATTTACCCTCTTCCAATGATTCCACACTTGTGGTCTGTTTTTATAACAATTTCTCTGTAAGTGCTCAAAACTACCACAATTATAACAAGCTTTCTTGACACATTGAAACTCATTACCTAACCTATTAGATATTAGGCCATTAAAGTTTCTCTGATTGCCCCTAGGTATATATCTTTTCATCTGTTCCCTAGGAACTTCCTTGTATTCTACCACTTTCTTAGTAATTTGAGCTCCAAATCTAGGTACAAGGTTGGCTTGCTTAGTATCAATTTTCTTAAGAGTTTCTATCTTCTCGTGTGTTGATACAGAACTATCTTCCTCAAAGATTCCCAATCTTTAATGATGGGAGCATCAGATAACTTATCATACTATCTTAGATGATTCATTCTCTTAGTCTCACCTAAGTGTTTGTTGAAACTAAATTCACTACTAAAGGACAACTCTTTTGTGGGTGGTGCATGTTGCATAAGGGTAGGTGGTGGCATATCATTGTAACCTAGGCCAGCCTCCATCCTTGAACCCTTTTCATTTTGACCTATGGGTTTATTTACTAGATCGAAGCATCTGTGTTTTAGCAACCCTAACAACATGTTTTTTTTTCTTTTAGGGCTTCTACCTTTACACTCTCAGCTTGTTCTAGTTTCTCTTTAAGCATTTTAATCTCCCTATCCTTAAGATCAATTTCTCCACCTAGTATATTAATTTTATCAACATACTCAAACTCACATTTGATACAGTAATTAAGCCTCTCTTCCACACTTTCTAGACCAACTCTATAACCTAAGTTGTCCATAGACAGTCTTTCTACTTCTTTCCTCAAACTCTCAGTGATAACTTTTTGAGATTCTAAGTTATCTTGACATGACTTAAAAGAACAAGTAGACTCATTAGATACCTCGAATCCGAACCGAAGATGAAGCATAGGCCATAAGAGCAAAGTTATGCTCTTTTGAAGCTTCACTAGCAAGAAAAGCTGCATTGGGTCCTTCTTCAATTTCATCACTCCAGTCATAATCACCAAGACCATCTTGAGCCACCAATGCTGAAGAAGGATCGACTCTTCGTGATCTTCTTAACATCTTCAATCCTCTTAGGAGCTCGACATTCCCTTGCAAAGTGACCCTTCTTCTTGCAGTTAAAGCACTCCATCTTGCTTTTGTCGAACCCAGCTCTTCTTTTAGCATCATACTTAACATATCTTCCAGTCTTCTCCTCGAAATTTCCTTGCTTGGAGATTCAACATTTCCATTTGCCATTGAAGATTAATCTCCTCAAGATCATCGGGATCAATTTGATCTAGATCTTGATTCAATACATCAACACTGGTGGTTAAATCAGACAGAAAAGCACAAATTGCACCATCATGACAGATCACTAACCAAGGTATTGTTTGCAATAGCTGTGGTTATTCCATAGGCAGCAGTGGATACATCATGTGCACTTTTGTGATTAGTTGAAACAAAAGCAATGTTATGATTAACGAAGATGCACCAAGCAATGTTATTCTCATACTCATAGACTTTCAAGTTGTTATAGAGATTGTCCAGAGTCATCTTATCAAAGTCCACCTTATTTCTCCACACAATCGTATGAATAGCCCATTCTGGAGATAAACTTCTAATGAACTTCAAATTTATATCTTCTTGAATAACATTATAGTCCATCTCGACTTCAATTGGTGATCAGTTTTTGAAGCCTGTTGTAAGTGCCATCAAGTTTTTCTCCACTAAGAGCAGTGAAGTTTTCAAGTTGATGCTTAAGCATATTCTTCCTTGACTTCTTTGTGGCTTCATTACCAGCAAACCTTGTTCAAGAGCATCCAAAGTAACTCTTTAGCATACTCATATTGTTCAAAATCCAAAGCATATTCATTAGGTATTCCCATAGAGAGAATACTATGAGCTTTAATCTCCATCTTTCTCTTAGCCTTGTCAATTTCACTAACAATGGTAATTTCTTTGCCATCATCACCCTTCCTAGGAAGAGTATCACCTTTTCCACAACATCCCAGAGAGCATAATCAATCATGCGAATGTATTGCCTTATTCGCATCCTCCATATTTGGTACTCACCATGCTTGAGCATGGGTACCTTTGAAGCAGTAACCATGTGTGTTTCATCAGACATCTTATCTTACGTGAACAAAACTTAACTTGACCTCTTCTTGATTACAGTTTCTAGATCACAAGCTCTGATACCACTTGTTGATCCCAGTTGAGCAAACGATCTAATATAGAAACTGACTTAGAATAAAGGCTTATTAAGTATTACGCGGAATTTAACACTTAATCTTAAGAAGAAGAACAGTTAACATTCAACATCTCAATATTATTTATTAATACGAATACTCTTACAGTATTATGGTTTTGCAACCTTGAAGTGTATCGACCTTAGATATAAAACTTACATATATCTAATCTAACCTAGGATCTCCTTTTATAGACTAAGGAGTCCTTTACATAATACAATACGTAACCTACAAGATAAATATCTTTTCCATATTTATCTAATACAATAAACTAAACCGACTATACAAGACACTATCAGTGGTTACAATATATCATCCGTGGTTACACACTACTACTAGCCGTGGTTAGTCTTCATCAGTTACATTCTTCGTCTGTGGTTATATCAAACCTGTCCGTGGTTCCAGTACTTAAAGTAATTCATGATTCAAGGAACCAAAAACCCAACACTAGAACTATGGACTGAGCTGGTTAGGTTATTTGAACCTGATCCTTTTGATAGTCTCTGGAAATTTCATATTCCAAGATATACTATATGGAGATTGTATGACACATCTGGTGTGCATCATGTATCTACAACTGATGGTACAGATGTGTTTATGTTGGTTGAAAAGGAGTACCCTCTCAGAGTTGGAATTTTGGCGTTTACGTTATCTTCAAAACTTACTATGGATGAAGACTCAGAGATGGCAAAAGGGCTAATAAGGAAGATCAGGAATCAGCTTGACCAAGCAATGAAGACAACAAGAAGAAAGTAGTGTTTGAAAGAATCCCCCCTCATCAAAAGAGTTAAAGTTTAATTGAAGAAACTTAGTGATTTGCAGAAAAATCATAAGTTTAGGGGAGGATTGTTGGGAATTAAACGCAGCAGTACTAACTGCTCTTAGTACTACCAAGCATACAGACTGAACAAGTGAAGATTACATTAGCAGTACTAACTGACTTAGTACTGCTAGTACATATAGTTTGTACTGCTTAGATGATATGTACGCGTTTTGTATTTATAGAATAGATATTGTATATCTTATACGATTATATAGTAATAGTTTTCTTGTACAGGACTTATTGTCCTATAAAAGGAGGTCCTAGGTTAGGTTATGAGATACACAATTATTAGAACAGTCGTAAGAAAAGGCTTCAAGGTTGTATACCCTGATACTAGCTAAAGTATCCGTATTATTGTTTAATAATATTGAAGTGATTTGATAAGTACTTTGTTCATTGCATTTTTACTGTTCTATTGATTCTTGTAAGTGTTATCAAGTAGATTCCGCATACTGTATACTTGTTAACATTAAGTTTTGTTTCATTCACAATTGTTTTGGAATCATCCAAGGCAATATACTTATACAAGCTAAGTAGATCCAAGGTTTGGGACTCACACCCCCTCCCCCCACCCCCCACCCCCCACCCCCCACCAAATTCATTTAGTCCGTCAATGGACCAAATAAATGGTTTGGTTTGTGTGTTTGTATTTTGTATATAATTAATTTTGTGAGGTATGTTTTTGGTTATTAGTGTGGTCCTCTTACTACGAGTGTCTGATTTAGGTGCGGTCTTGGTGATGTCTAAGGAGAGAGAAAGCTGATGTGATGCTGATGTAGCGGTGTGAGTGGTGCTTTTGGTTTGGTCTTATTACTATCCGTCTAACATTTTTTGTAATTAAAGTTTGGGAGCGGCTGTGAGTGCAAATTTTGAAAACCACAAGGGACGAAATTTGTAATTTACCTTATATTTTAAATTTGATTATGCAATAGCAAAGCATGTTCCCATTAGTATTATGAATTTATGTACAGCCACCCTACAACATGCTCACGAACTATTGTCTGTGAGAAACAAATCAGTAAAAGAACAAAGTCAAACATACACCATTGAAACTTTAAGAAATTACATGATCTCAACTACAGCACGGCCTATGATATTTCATCATATGCTGCCCCTGCCTCCTCAAACTTACATTTTCTTGAAACAGCTGCATCGAGATTAAATATGCCACTTTCTGCCAGTTTCACCAGCTTTGGAAGATCATGTCTGGCCCTGCCTCCATACGAGCCCATTACTTTTATCTGTTAACCAAAAATAAGACCTTTGTAAGCATCAAATCATAAGATTTTTGGTGCAGGTGCAACTAGGGTAATCAGTGAGGGTAATGGGTTCAGGTGGAAATGGATCCTTTTTTGCATGGGTTGAAACAGACTGGATCGTGTTGGGTTGACCCGCAAACAATTGATGCCCATATTTCAACTAAGAAAACAAATATTACAATAACAATCTAACACCTCAATAAAACGATTTATAAGGTTGTATTTGTAAGTATAGAAAAGAGATTTTGCGCAAGTTTCAAAATGTTTGACTCGAAAGATCCAGTTGACTTGCTCTCATCCTTGATAGATCTTTTTTTATAATTTGACCCATTTGAAAAGAAAATAAATAAATAAATAAATAAATAAATAAAACTAAATGAAATGCTAACATAAAAAAATTATCAGTGAATGCACAATATATGTGATGCTCTTAAAAGTTGAAATGTCACGCTTATTGGCAAATTTTAGCTTATGTTGTGTATCTACTGATTGTCGCTTTTATAAAAATTATCGATACCATCTTCGGTTCACAAATATCTCCTTATTATAGGATATTTAGATACTCCTAATTAAAAAATAAAAAGAAATATCGCATACAATTTGGAACACCCCAAAGAAAAACTATTGCATCTATGTGGAAACAATTGATCGTTTGTATAGACCTCAAGCAAAGTTATAATTTAATATGTTCCATAAAAATTGCAACATGTCTTCTTTTTGACGAATTCATTCACCCATTTCTGTGATAACAATTTTAAAAGAAAGATGTGTTTAGTTAAGCATTGTCATTTTCAAGCAGGATGTATCTTTCCATGCAAAAGTGATTGTTATGCAATCATGGTAATGGTTATTGCTTAGTATTTAAATTCATATAATATAAATATAACTTCGAAGCACCACGAAATAATGTTTATCAAAATGCATAAATGAATTAATGATGTACGAAAATAGAAAAAGATTTCAGCTCTCATACCTGTCTACGGACCAAATGATTTATATCAATTTCACCTTTGGCTCCTGAGAGAGTAAGGCCAATCATTACTGCTTTTCCACCATCTCTTACACTTTGTACACACTGAGAAAATGTTTTTGGATTTCCCAGCGCTTCAATACAAGTATCAACACCCATCCCTCCCGTTATATCCTGTCCAAATATATGTCAACATTAACAAATCTTCTTGAATGGTGAAACTGTGAAAGTGTATACTCCGTGGTATTTTAACTCCTACAGATAGAATATTATTCCCAAAAAATGCATGATGCCCAGTTTCTTTGTCGTAGCTAAAATTTAGAAGACATAAAAAAATAGTGGGCCAAAACTGCCAATAATGACTTGTGTACCCTGATTTATATCTGGTTGATGGTCAAGACATAAAACTGAGAAAATGAATGAGGAAAAGCGATAAGCAGGGCAGGAATGGGTATTTCAGCACCATTACAAGAAACCAATGCAAGATTAGCAGCAACTTTTCTAATACAGAAGAAAAGATATATTTACTTTGATCTTGGCAACTGCATCTTCAGTTCGGGCATTTACAACGTGGGTGGCTCCTAGCAATTTAGCTTTCTCGAGCTTGTCATCCTGTATATCCACGGCAATCATCTCAGATGCTCCAAATGCACGTGCTATCTGCAGGCAACTGGAACATTTACCTAGTTATAATTACAAAATAAGAAGCCATTGGAATGGTAGATAAGCAGAAACCAAAAAGTAAAATATGGTGGGGGTTAGCTAGATCATAAATTCATAATAGAATTGAGATATATTGGTTGGTCCTCCTGAAAAGAGAGGGCTTTACCCGGTTTGAATCTGTGTGGTGGTGGGTTCAAACCCCGTGGATTAGTCGGCCAAAAGATCGGAAACCATGGTTACCCAAAAAAAGAGATATATTGGTTGGTTTCTATAAGAAGGGTGTTTGGATGAGCGATTTGGGAGTAATTATGAGATACAGAGCAGCAGTTCATATAGGAAAGGATATTGTGTTGGGTCTGCTTTGGTTGTTTAAAGTTACAATAACGAGTTACTTACAAAACCAATAGATAAAACGAACAAATCTTATATTCTCACCTTAAACCTACACCACCAACACCAATTACAGCAACAGCATCACCAGGACGAACCTGGGCTACATGAGCCATAGCACCGTAAGCAGTAAAAACTGCACAGCCTATTACGGCGGATTCCGAATAAGGCAGCGTTTGAGGTAGGATAGCCAATCCATGTGCTGGTACAACAGAATATTCTGCAAGCCCTCCCATACTGTACATATACACTGGTTTTCTTGCAAAAATAACAAATAAAATCAACTCATTTAACAATAAGTCAAGTATTTAGTAGGCGTTGACCGAAATGAATGGAAAATTAATAAGAAAACAAATAAATCATTTTGAAGGTATAAAAAAAAAAAACATAATTAGATTGATAATAGATACAAAAGATTGACTATCATAAAGATGACTATATTTCACACTTAGTTTTTCTCTTTAAGATATATGGAACATATTAAAACTGAAATTAGATAATATCAAAAGTAAAGGAGTTGATTTTTAATCAGTTACTTATGAGTGAATTTATGTGTGCCGAATCTCAAACAAGTCAGATTGCTTGAAAGTCATCCAAAGTGTAATTCTAAATCAGCAACCTTATAAATTGCTGTATTCAAATAATCAGATCATTATATTTGTATTAATAAACTATAGAAAATGAGCAGAGAAGTGTAGGCAGGTCAATCAAACCAGACTAGACCCGTTTTAACTCGTTACCCAACCCGCCTGGCCATTCCAACTTGTCACCTCTAATCAGTAGCAATGTAATGTACGAGCTAAAAGCACTCTTACTACTTCCACGAAGAAAAAGCCGGGTTTCTCCATCATATAGCGTCCCTTTAGCACGATTGTAAGCAAAGAAAGCTTCACACAAGTCATCTTGGCCCTGTTTAGCAAGTAGTAGAAATTTTTATCATCACAGCACCTATTTGATACATGCATGCTTTGTATCAAAGATCAAACTACAGACGGTATATATGCTACTGTGTCAAATATGCGTTATGTAATTATATACAAGTATTTAATGCATAATCTCCATTATAGAATAATAAAGCTATGTCAGATCTGCTTACCTTAGTGCAAAAGAAACAGTTACCACAAGGCATAATGAACGCACCCACGACACGAGCTCCCACGGGAAGTCTGTAGAAAAACAAACAACATGATTTGATACATATTCAATAAAGCAATTTTAGGAATCTCACTACTTTTTACATTGAAAAATAAGAAATACAAACCTTTCAATTGTTTTAGTGTCAGTCAATGGCCCGTGTTCAACAACCTCACCAGTAATCTCATGCCCTATAACACATGGGCTAGGAAATGGGAGTTCACCCTTAATGACGTGAAGGTCAGAGTGACAAACACCGCAAGCTGCAGAAAATCAAACTGTCGTTTTAAATATGGGTTGAAGTATACATAAACAGACCCCTACGGAATGAAATGTATGGCTAACAAATACAACTATGTGGAGAAAAAAGAAACTGAATTTTAGTCATCCAAATAAGATGAGCATAAAAACCATGGACTTCGCTAATTCTCTTAGGGATGTCATGTTAATACTCATCAAGACATATCATGACACCAATCTTTAATAATCTTTAATTTGTTTTCGTGTGTTAGTTTTGTGGTAATGTTACTAGTAAATACCAACTACGGAGTATCAATGGTTAAGAATAGTCCCTAAACTTTGAAAAAAAAAGTGATTAAACGCGAATTTCAGAGACTCCCAAATTCCCTAGCATCTTTTACTTATATAGTGTGTTTGATCGTATTCTCGTCACTTAACTATTAATGATAACTTGATCTCATTAGTCAAGCGGATTATAACATTTGTCAATATACATAAGTTACAAATATATAATATCCATACATATACACTTTCTGGTATTGCTGATTTTTTAAGTGCTCATCTGCTAAGAAAATAAGCAGGTACCTACAACTTAACAACTTATTTTTGAGTGATCAATCACTCTAAAATAAGCCTATATGTATACATACAGTGAAAGTACACCCTGCGCCTACATCCTAATGTCCCACGGTCTAATGTTTCAAGTACAAATTGTGTTTGCCAAAACTAGCTTATTATTTAAGATCTCAATTTTATACAAAGCACTCATAGCCTTTACCAGACAAACGAAGTTATATTTTAGAATATTACTTTTTCAGAATAACAAGCTTAAGCTCCAATAAGCTTGTGCGAGTTAACATTTTTTTACTTTTCTTTTTGGAAACACTAGAATTCAAAAATAAGTATAAAAGGAAACTGCGAAATCCGTCCCTGTGGTTTGTCCATTTTGACATATCCCATCGATGTCATAAACTAATAGCATGGATGACGAATCATCCCTAAGAGGCAAAAAGTCTAACGAGAACCATCCTCTTGTGGATAATTTATGCAAAAGGTTTGACGAAAAGTCAATCAAGAACCATATCTCTCATGGATGATTTTCGTTACACTTTTGGCATCTTAAGGATTGTAAGATAGCAAATAGAGATATTATGTTTTTGTGTGATTACATAATGAGATTTCATGTCTATTTATAATAGAACATGACTTAGAGAATAAACTAACATAACCCTAAACCTAAAGGACCCTAAGCCTTTAGGCTTGGGCCTTAACCTATCATCTAACACTCCCCTGCCAGTTTGAACGGGAGGTTCCCGGACGTAAAAACCGGATAGATCGTTGAAATCGCCTTCTTCTTTTCTTTTTCTCCTCTTCTTCGTTGTTCATTTGCACAGAGATGGAATTGTATTTGACGACATAATTGTATATTGCTTCACAATTTCCTCCATTTTTTATGACGTTTGCTATTTTTTTTTACGTCATGGCTTGCTTTGCCTTTAAGAGGGGCCGGCAATTTCATGGTCAACTTTTGATGTCAACAATAATGATTTTAACAACGAAGACAATTTGATGAGAAAGAAACAAATATGGTTCATTAAAGGCAACTCAACATATTTTGTGTGTTTTGATGGTTAGGGTTTAGGGTTTATGCATTGAATATGAAAAACAAAATCCTAATTAAGAAAAAAAAATAAAGCTGAAAATAACTAGGATCCCTCGGGATCACCGGCGAGTAGCTGATGACCGGAAGATAGCAAATTTTATAGGTGGATCTTACCTAAAGCTCTAATACCATGTAAGACAGCAAATAGAGATATTACGTTTTGTATGATTACATAATGAGATTTCATGTCTATTTATAATAGAACATGACTTAGAGAATAAACTAACATAACCGTAAACCTAATGGACTTTAAGCCTTTAGACTTGGGCCTTAACCTATCATATAACAAATCATGCCAAAAATTTCTGATACGAATGTCAAATGAGTTCAATAAATTTAAAAAAAAAATAATAATAATAAAATAAAATAAAATAAATCCCAGGGAGTGAGCATAACTCTAACAGCTACAAAACAAGTATGGCTATCTTTGGCGAAAGTAGCCAGAACCGTTGGAGCTTATATGAGCTAAGTAGCTGGAGATGTTAGAGCTTAAGTAGCTTATAGGAGCTAAGTAGCTAGATCTTACAGGAGCTAAGTAGCTAGAGCTTACGGGAGTTGGAACTTTTATACTTGATTATGTTTAGGAAAGTAGCTGAAATTGGAGCTTATAGGTCTAAAATGACACCAAAGGACACAAAACTAAACATAACGCATTTATGCAATTTACCGCACCAAAAACTCAAGCTTCCTATAAAATCTCCTCCAAAGTAGCTTCTCTTAAAGAGCTTATGGGCATGTTTGCCGCAAAGCTGTTATTAGCTTACGAGAGCTTGAGCTTCTAAAATAAGCTATGTTTTAAAATAAAGATTTGTTTTAATGACAATCTTATAGGAGCTTTTAATAACCATAAGCTCTTAAAATAGAAGCTCCCTAAAAGGAGCGTTTGAGAAGAGCTTGAGCTTTAGGTATGTTTGCCGAAATGCTCGAGCTTATATTTTTATACAGCTGTTTGGCGAATTAGTTGGAGCCGAAGCTTATTAATGTAAAATCGCATAAAAATACATCAAATTAAATTAAGATACATTTCCAGCTTTTGCGTGACAATTCACTATATTTTGAAGGCTATTTTAGTAACTTGACTAATTATAAGCCTCCATAAGCCCGTTTCAACTGGCTTGGGCTTACGGAGCATTATGGCTTATAAAAGCTTCCATAAACCTATGTGACAAACAAAGGTTATTTTATAAGCCAACTTATTCTAAAAGCTTAAGCCCCTGTAAACCCTTATAAGGCCCGTGCCAAACACAACCATAAATGGCCTCATTTTTTATATTGGTGTATTCATTTTTTATATTGGCGGAGTTAGCTGTTAGCTCGAGCCGAGCTTATAAGAGCTTTATAAATGTAGAATCACAAAAAAGGGTATTCAAATAAATTTATTACGAGTAATATTCCTCGGAAGGGTATTGATGTAATTTGATAATTCAAAAGCTCATGCATTTATCAAAAGCTAATCAAGTAACTTCTAAAAGAAGAGTTGATAAAATTTAAAAGCTCCTAATTTTTTTGTTGCCAAACAAAGCTTATGTTAAATGCTACAGACATCCAGCTAATTAGGCCAAACATTGACTTTTTTATAAAGCCAACTTCTGCGCTTAACAAAGCTTATAAAAAAAGCATCCAAGAAATATTTACTGCTAAAAAAGTCAAACCTTTAGTTTTGATAAGAACTTCGTTGACTTTAGGCCTTGGCATTTCAAAGTCTTCAAAAGTCAAAGGCTTATTTGGTTCCCAAAACACAGCTCCTCTCATATACGATGGCCCACCATTTAAATGATACGATGCTGCATTCGATATTGTTGAAAAAAACGAGGTCGTTTGCAAATCAACTGATCTTCTTCTTATTGATGTTATTGATCTTGAAGTCCTGACTATATTTCGGATCAGTTTGTTGTAATGATTGAAACCCATTTTGGTTTTTTCGATGTTTTTAATGTTTTCTTTTTTGTGTGTTTTTGAGGTGGTTGTGTTGTGTTTGGAGAGTGAAGTGGTTAAATATAGTACCGTAGGAGTTTGGTAGTTAGGTGATAATGATGATGACTCGTATTCTTACATTATCTGAATATGAAGTCTTTTTCAATGACTTTGTTTATGAATTGAATATTTGATGATGACTCGTACCACTACTCCTTATCAATTTTAACAAGTTAGTTTAATAAGATGATCGCACTCATCATTAAAAACATACCTCACTTAAACTCAAAAATACTTTACAAAAACAATTTAAAAACACACACTCACACACAAACAAATGGGGAAGACTCGATCGAGTATACGATCGAATTATGCAAAAAAGGATGACCGACCTATACCATGACCAATTCTATATAATCAGTGGGACGCGTTCTGTATGGCGACCGACTACAAGGTCGACCATCCATTACGGATGGTCTTAAGGTTACTCAATTATGAGTCATTTTCAATTTAGGTATCAAATTGATTTTTTTTGTTTACATGAAAAGGTAGTCAACTTTTTTTTCGGCCAAGTTAAGACTTTTCGTGAACTATTTAACTATTATCCGTAAATTTTCACATTTCATGTCCACCGTTGCCGCTGCTGTCACTGCCACCACCAATCACCGCCGGTAAAACTAATCGCACACACCACCACCAATCACTACCACCACTACCGCCATTAACCCATCACACCAACACCAAACACCGTCGCCACTACCAACCTCATCCACCAATACAACCATTAACAGTCGTCATCACCACAATCTCCACCCACCACCATAGTCAACCTCAACCCCACCCATCGTCATCGTCGCAGTGGGGGATGATGGTGATGAGTGGTGGTGGTGCGATGATGACGTGAGGTGGTTGGGGGTAGAGTAGGTGGTGGTGAGCGGGTGGGCGTGGGGCAGGTGGTTGGTGGCGGCGATAATTGGTGAGTGGGTAAGGTTAGTGGTGAAGGGTTTGTATGCAAACAACACAACTGCTTTCACACTTGCTTTCACAGAAATATTGAGGGTCACACCGGTGCACACTAAACAGAACAAGCAAGCAGGAATAAGAAACAAGTTATGGAATGAATTAGAAATGAAATGGAAATTAAGATGAAATGAAAATCCAGAAGTATTTTCACTAGAAATGATAATATGGCAATATTTTCATTCCAAGGGTTAATTACCCAAAGTTATTAATCCTTGATGAATACTAGAAGGTAATTAATAAAAAGAGACAAAAGATATCCCTAAACCCTTAGGGAATTCGTTCTTGTTTACTTGGTAAACAAGTTTAAGGGGTATGTTTGTGTCATTGTCAAACTTGTTTACTTGGTAAACAAGTTAAAGGGTTTTATAATTGTCTAGAACCTTTCTTGGTACCCTATAAATATCAAGGAACCCGTGACACAATTATTCACTCCTCTTAATCCCTAAGAAATGAACCCCCACCTCCACTTCCAATCGGTCGAACTTAAGGTTTATAAATCCTAAGTCGACTAATCGACTTCTAGCCAACTATTATCCATTCGTGCTGGCCTAGCTTGCATAGGTTTGTGTTGGGTTCAGTAAATACCCAAACCCCTTAATTCTAGGATTTGAATAGAGAAATGTCCCAAGTGTTTAGAACCTTAAACACTATCAAGTCATTGAGCGCATTGCCACTCAGTGAGCTATCTTCTGGATACTCAGTAAGACACAAATGTAACCACCGGTAAATTTCCACTTGTATGATATTCTAACTAAAGAATACTTATCCATTTTTCATGTCTAAATTTTTTTAAAACGTTATCAGTTTATCTAATCACAACAATTAACTAATATGACGTAACTTTCATTCTTAATAAATGTACACACTAACACCAGAATGTCTTAAGTTCATTCCTTATACGTCAAGTATAAAAGTTTTCAACTTTTATTTACCCCTTTACGTTATTTCGTTAACGTACGATTATTAAACTTTCGAACTAAACGTTAGGCATTTATTAGAATTTACACGAAACCCTAATTTATTTTAACTATGATTTTACAAAACTAAATCATATATACTAAAGTACAACATTTTATACCTAGAGTACAAGTCATTAAAGCACGGAACCTAGCTATACTTTAATTTCCATTACAAGCCCTAATATACAACTCTATGATTTTATGTGCATGATATATTTTGAAAATGCTAATGTACAAGTCTATCAAGCCAATGTACAAGTCTTACAAGCTAATGTACAAGTCATTAATGCATAGGAGCATACTACTAACATAAAACTCATTATAAACCTTAGTGTATTTAATTTTAAACACATTGTACAAACAATAAAGCACCAACCTTAAACATTTACTTTTATTTATTTACATTTAAATTAACCTAAACTAGGATTTATTTAAAATAAATTAGCAAACCTAACTAAGTACTTACACCATTACACTATAGGTACAACATGCAAAGCCCTAGGTACTACCCTCTAAAGCCTAAACGCCCCCCCTTGTTACCATGGTTAGAATTGAACTAGATAATTACCACTTAGTTCCTTACATGCTACATGTAACTACCCTAACCACAATTAGTTACTTGCACATTAGATTAACACATCATCTCTTTTACCATAAGATTTTACCATGGTCAAAAATTGGGGCACAACTCATGGCTGGAAAACAGCCACCCTACGCCACCTTAATCTTCACCACATGCCACCTTACTAACTCCCAAGCACTACCTCATCATGTTTCATTCTCCCATAAACCTGGTGACTACATTTCTCTGGAACCATACTTCTTCCATCTATATATAGCGCCACATATAGCCATTTTCTAACATCACCATTCGAACCATGCAAAGCCATACACATTCAAATACATTCTGAAACTAAAGCACACTCATATACCTTCTGAAAAATTACCTTAAGTAGTGAAAAGAAAGGCTAGTTTACGGCTTAGAAGGAGTAGTGTACTTGGAAATAATTAGCAGCTATTAAGTGTTGTTCTTCTAGTATAAGCAAAATACTATCTGTAAGTGATCTCACACTCTTTCTTTAATCATTTTTACATATTAAATATCACCTAGTTATGTTGGTAAAATTTATAACATGTGGAACTAAAACTAACACATGATTTTGTACACTTACTGGTAAAAACCCAAATGCATAAAAAAAACCTTTTTGTTTTGTGGTATTAGCTACGGAAAACAATATAAGGATTAGCTATTAAGGATTTTATATGATCAGTAGTAAGACCCTAAACCTAAGTCTTAGACCTCTCAAAGCATAAAACATTTTCTTTTCTTTTTCTGCTTCTGGTCTTGACGCCAAAAACAGCCCAGCCCCCTACTTGCGAACCATTTATCTACATCAGGTTAGAGGTATTAGGGCCAACCAAAGTACCATTGTAAACCCCACCTAGGATAATCTAAAACGCCCCCATAACCTGGTTGAAAAGCCTAGTTTTCGTGCATAAGAACAACATCTCTTTAGGGCCAAATGTCCTAAAAACTAAAAGTTCAACTAATCAGGTCTTTGGTAGAAACTCGGGATTTTTGATAAATTGGATTATGAACTATCTTAGAAACATTAGAAATGTGTAAAACAAATTTCACAAGGTTGCATGCAAAAGATATAAAGTTTTATGGTTTAAAAATGAGAATTTCAATTTGGCAAGATTAGCCTAAGTAGCCCTTTTCTATAATTAATATCTTGCTAATTAAAGGGTTGCAAAGTATGAGATTTACACCGTTTTAAAGGGCTCGCTGCAAGGATTTTAACGCCCCAATAATGTCTTTAAAAGCACTTATAGTCTCTTTTATAATCAGCCACAAAGAAGGTGACTCGCAGAAATTTTCATAAAAAGGCCTTGCGTGCACTTTTCAAAAATTGAGTCGTAGGAGTTATAGAATGATGGATAATGACTTAAAAAGAGTTAATAAACATATTACAATGTCCCTAGGTGACCCCGTAAAAGTTAATGGGTTAAAAATGAAATTTTCTTAAAATGCGTCGTGGCCAAGTGGCCATGTTCGTGGACTTGTATCTTTCTAACCAAAGGCGACTAAGATATGAGGCCTATACCATTTAGAAGAGCTTACAGCAAAGTGTTTAAAGGGTCAAATGCATTGTAGAAACACAAGCTTTCCTCATGTAAAATATGTCCCCGTTTAGCCCTGATATCGCCCAAAACCAACAAAAGGCACCTAACCCCCATACTTTGGAGAATCACTGCGATCAAACCGTAAGAGCTTAAGACTTCTAGTTTAAACCATTAGAAAGACTACCGGAAAAACTCTTGAAGGGATCAAGAACATAGTAAAAACCTTTTAAGGCCTCGCTTTTATTTACTCGCACTTTTGTCCATTTAGGCCTAAAACAAGTGAATTTTTCTTATAAAATTTCAAGTATAAAAATTGTAAATTTTGGAAGATAAAGTTTTCTTGGGCTAAAAATGTAATTTCTTCAAAGTAAATTATACAAGGGCTGATTTTGTCAATAACCCATAGTTGAGGGTATAAAGTGTCATTTTTAAAAGTGCAAGGGTAAAAACCGTAAATATTCAAAATGGTAAAATATAACATATCATATTTAACAACTTGGGTTTCGATAAAATTTATTAACAATCATCCGAGCCATAAAAATAAGTATGATAAGTATTACTGATTTTTGAAGAAACTTCATGTTTACCCAATTACCAATAAAGCATTATCATCGCATAAACTTGAATTCAAATACTAAAAACATGACATACTAACTCATGTCACGAGTCGGAGCAGTTTATTCACATTACTTAATTTGTTTTCCATCCGGATCATGTAACATCGAGGTGAGTCATAGCCCCTCTTTTCCTTATTTTGAACGTTTTGGGGGAGATATATGCTCAAATATTGCTTGATATTTTTACATTTATTTTAAACTCTTACGAATTACCGTGAGTCATAGCCCCTCTTTTCCTTATTTTGAACGTTTTGGGGGAGATACATGCTCAAATATTGCTTTATATTTTTACATTTATTTTAAACTCTTATGAATTACCGTGAGTCATAGCCCCTCTTTTCCTTATTTTGAACGTTTTGGGGGGAGATACATGCTCAAATATTGCTTGATATTTTTACATTTATTTTAAACTCTTACGAATTAATGTGAGTTCATGGCCCCTACTTTTACTTTCTTTTAAACTGTTTTGGGGGAGATACATGCTTAACTACTCGTTTTTACTTTCACAAGTACTCTAAAGCTTTTACATACTACTATGAGTTCATAATCACACTTTATACGTTTTGCTACAAACCTGAACACAAGTACTATCTGTATGATATCCTAATTGTTATTGCTTAAGTTACTTACACCTGCCATTGAAAGTCCCTCATATCATGAACCATTAATCACTTGCGAGTGAACGCGAATATAGTGAATAGATCTATTGGCAGTTGACGCCCCATTTGTGTTAGCCGGATAGGTAACCAAATGCACTTTATTTGAGAATACTAGGAGAATGGCAAACTCCTACCCGAGGGCATTGTTGCTCACATCATTATTATGATGTTTGTAACTTACGTCATTATTATGACGCGTTCGTGTTAAGGTTTGCGTTCATGAGACTTAAGGCAATATATATTGTGTTGCAATGATACAAATGCTGCAACTACTGAATTTATGGGTACAACAACATTACCCAACCTTGAAACGTGTGTTCAACTGATTTCTAAACAAACGAACTATGGGTGAATAACAACGTAGCCCACTACTTATTTTATCGATATCTGTATTTATTACGATTATCACACAAACTCGAAACTATTGAACTCAACTGTTTTAATCATAAACTCTATAAACTCACCAACCTTTGTGTTGACACTTTTAGCATGTTTATCTCAGGTTCATAATTTACTAGGATGGCACGGAAGGGCACGGATACTCAAGAAGGCTATAATATCATTCGAAAACTTATTTAATAAATTGTAAAACCACTGGGACCTCATTTTGTAAACTTTGATATTTATATAAATCGAATGATAAATCTTTTAAAACGACTCAATTAGGGTTCGTTTTCTATTGATATAACTGTTGTGCCATGAAGTAACACCCAGCTTGAATTCCGCTGCGTATCACGAAATTTGGGGATGTTACAACAAAGAAGAAGCCTCTCCACTCAGTAAGGCGGAACTTAAGGGGTGAAGACTGGGTCAAGAAGAAGATGGTGGATTCTGTTACACCCGTACCCCGTTAAGGTATTATTAAATGTTAGTATTAACCCCTTATGTTATGTTTGTATGACTATATTTCTTAAAGGTTTCAACTAATAAATAGAATTAGAAACTCTTGTGACCAAAGTATAAAATCTTAGAATAGGGGGACTTATGTTGCCATTTGAGCTAAGAGGAATAAATATAAAAGGAGAAAATTAGTCTCATTTGAGACTTATCCAAAAATTTTAGAAGTTACCTCAAGGTGAAGAAAGGTATTTGGTGAAGAAGAAGTCATATCAAGAACATCTTCAATTGAGCTAATTCTGGACTTGTGTTGGTGATTATTAAGGTTAAGAGACCCTCAATTTCATATCTCTAATCAAGTAATCAATTTCCCCAATCCTTGTGGTTAGGGTTTTAAATTTAGAAGTTTAAAGTAGTAATAGAAGATGTCCAATTCCTTGAAATTACTAGTTATAGTCTCTAATTAAGATTAATTGTTGTTTAGGAAGCTTAAGGAAGTGGTGACTTTACTTGGTAGAAACCTATTGAACAATTGAAGGTAAGTATAGTGGGTTAATGTTGTATCATGTTAAATTATGAATTATTGATTATTGTTATAGTTGTTGGAGCTTGTTATAGTAGCTTGGATCCATACCCTTTAATTTTTCAAGTAGTGTAAATACCAATTTAAAGGTATGTACTTATGTTATAGATGCTCCATGAATCCTTTCTTTTGTTAAAGCATTACTTGAACTTAACCCATTTACTTACTAAGCAATTCGCTTACGTTATAGTTAATGTCGTTTTGTAGGTCCTAGCAAGGAGGATAAAGGTAAGAAACAAGTGTAGAATGGACTTTGCTTGAGCTCCTAGTAGAGCTAGTCTTTTGGAACCAAGGTGTTGAAGTTGGAAGCCCCAAAGAGTCGAGTCACGTTTTGGTATACTTTTTGGGTCATATGGTCTACTTTTATTAGTGGTTGTAATTATATTTTATGTCGTCTAAAAGACTTAAATCAATAGTGTTAAGCTTTTTAGTTGTGGGTCAAATTGTTGGTAAATGATCTTTGGCGCAATGTTAATTGCTTATCTTGAAGGTTAGAGTGTCAAAATATTCAATGGTAATAGTGTTTATAAGTGTTGTGAAGTTTACTTGTGGTCTTGTTAATATTCTTGAAGTGAAGAGTAAAATAGTTGGGTCCAAGTGCATGAAATCTGCACTATTTGTACAGGTCTGGGTTCCAGACGGCGTCGCCATTAAGGTGACCCCGTCTGGTTAAAATAGTTCTGAGCCGTCAGGTTATATCCTGTCTCAGACGGCGTCCCAATTTAAAGGAGACAGCGTCGACTGGTTGACGGGGTTTAAAATGTTCTGAGCCGTCAGATTTGATTGTTGGTTCTCTTGACCTGACATTTCTTTAAAGGCGGACGGCGTCATATAATGTGGGTAACGGCGTCTGCCTGTCTAAATGAACTAATTGAGTCCTTTCTTACATATCAAATTAAAAAGGAAAAACTTCCCGAGTCTTCCTTCCTTCGTAGTTCATACTTAAAGTTATTTAGCAAGAATGTCATGTAAGTCGTTTAGTCCACGTTATTTAAAAAGTTTTAAAATTTCCGTTATGGGGGCTTAACAACTTGGTATCATAGCCTTGGTCTAAGAGATTTAGGATCTTTACCTTAGAATTTCCTATACTTAGGCCGTGTGAATTGTGTTAGTAATAGTTATGCTACGTGTAAACTTCCTTGAAGATTTTAAGAAGCACATATGTTACATGTTTTTATAACTACACTTGGCCACCATGGCTATAAGAAGATGGCACATATGTGTTGCCTAAGATCGTTAAGGCTATTTCAGTAAAGAAGAAATGGACACTCCCCACCTAAAGGAAGCCGTAAAGGCTACTACCTCCAAACGCGTCAATCTTTGGCAAGTGATCCAACCAAAAATAATATAACTCCGGAGAATTACTCTTCCTCTAGTTCGGAGGGCCCTACTTTAGAAGGATTCACTGAAGGGCAAGTAAAAGCTTTAGACGTTTTAATGAGGAGAAGGATAGGTAAGGCGCTAGAAAGATCCATGCCGTATTTTGTTAAAGACACCACCCTCAATATTCAAGAAAGCAATGCAAAGAGAGTTCGTGGAACTCAAAAGAGAAGAGAGTCATGGTAGGGTTACTAGGAATGATAAATCATCTTACCGTGATTTCACGGCATGTGATGTACCTAAGTTCACGGGGACCCTTGACCCTATAGCTTGTAATAGATGGCTCATCGCTGTTGAAGGTTTCGCACAAGTGGGTGTGAGGAGGCAAAGAAGGTTGTCTACGCTATCAACTTCCTTGGCGATAGCGCTAGAACTTGGTAGGAAGGGAAGGTGTGTGAGAAAGGGGATACTTGGTCGGACTTGTGTTCGTGGAAAGAATTTATGGAGTTATTTACTTCGGAGTATGCACCGGCGGAAGAGATTGACAAAATTCGAAAAGAATTTCAGACTCTAGTACAAACTAACGAAACGGTGAATGAGTTATGGAAGAAATTTAATAACATGGTTCCTTATTACTCCGAGTATCACAATAATGATAAGCTCAAAGTAGATAGGTTCCAAAGGATGCTAAAGGACGAAATCCGTGAAGTAACCTCACCATTTAAGTGTAATACCTTGGAAGATCTTATAAGTCGGGCTCGTGTGAGAGAAGCGGATTTGATGAGAAAGAAGAGTAAAGAAGATAAGGATGTTAAGAGAAAGCAAGTGTTTGGAGATAGAGAAGGTAAAAAGCCAAGGTTTGATTTTGGCAGAAGGACCGGAGGGAATCAAGGCAAGACACAATGTAAATAGTGTTACAAGCTTCATTATGGTGAGTGTAGACTCAACATGCCAGGATGTTACAAGCGCGGTTCTTTAATCCATATGAGTAAAGAATGTGTGAAGCCAATGGTTATATGGTACGGGTGTAATCAAGTTGGACACAAGTTGAATGAATGTCCAAGGTTTGAATTGTTACACCCGTACCCCGTTAAGGTATTATTAAATGTTAGTATTAACCCTTTATGTTATGTTTGTATGACTATATTTCTTAAAGGTTTCAACTAATAAATAGAATTAGAAACTCTTGTGGCCAAAGTATAAAATCTTAGAATAGGGGGACTTATGTTGCCATTTGAGCTAAGAGGAATAAATATAAAAGGCGAAAATTAGTCTCATTTGAGACTTATCCAAAATTTTTAGAAGTTACCTCAAGGTGAAGAAAGGTATTTGGTGAAGAAGAAGTCATATCAAGAACATCTTCAATTGAGCTAATTCTGGACTTGTGTTGGTGATTATTAAGGTTAAGAGACCCTCAATTTCATATCTCTAATCAAGTAAGCAATTTCCCTAATCCTTGTGGTTAGGGTTTTAAATTTAGAAGTTTAAAGTAGTAATAGAAGATGTCCAATTCCTTGAAATTACTAGTTATAGTCTCTAATTAAGATTAATTGTTGTTTAGGAAGCTTAAGGAAGTGGTGACTTTACTTGGTAGAAACCTATTGAACAATTGAAGGTAAGTATAGTGGGTTAATATTGTATCATGTTAAATTATGAATTATTGATTATTGTTATAGTTGTTGGAGCTTGTTATAGTAGCTTGGATCCATAGCTTTTAATTTGTCAAGTAGTGTAAATACCAATTTAAAGGTATATGTACTTATGTTATAGATGCTTCATGAATCCTTTCTTTTGTTAAAGCATTACTTGAACTTAACCCATTTACTTACTAAGCAATTCGCTTACGTTATAGTTAATGTCGTTTTGTAGGTCCTAGCAAGGAGGATAAAGGTAAGAAACAAGTGTAGAATGGACTTTGCTTGAGCTCCTAGTAGAGCTAGTCTTTTGGAACCAAGGTGTTGAAGTTGGAAGCCCCAAAGAGTCGAGTCACGTTTTGGTATACTTTTTGGGTCATATAGTCTACTTTTATTAGTGGTTGTAATTATATTTTATGTCGTCTAAAAGACTTAAATTAATAGTGTTAAGCTTTTTAGTTATGGGTCAAATTGTTGGTAAATGATGTTTGGCGCAATGTTAATTGCTTATCTTGAAGGTTAGAGTGTCAAAATATTCAATGGTAATAGTGTTTATAAGTGTTGTGAAGTTTACTTGTGGTCTTGTTAATATTGTTGAAGTGAAGAGTAAAATAGTTGGGTCCAAGTGCATGAAATCTGCACTATTTGTACAGGTCTGGGTTCCAGACGGCGTCGCCATTAAGGTGACCCCGTCTGGTTAAAATAGTTTTGAGCCGTCAGGTTATATCCTGTCTCAGACGGCGTCCCAATTTAAAGGAGACGGCCGACTCGGCCGACGCCGTCAGTTTAAAATGTTCGAGTCCGCCGATTTGATTGTTGGTTCTCTTGACCGACATTTCTTTAAAGGCGGACGGCGCCATATAATGGGTAACGGCGCCCTCACGTCTGAATGAACTAATTGAGTCCTTTCTTACAAATCAAATTAAAAAGGAAAAACTTCCCGAGTCTTCCTTCCTTCGTAGTTCATACTTAAAGTTATTTAGTAAGAATGTCATGTAAGTCGTTTAGTCCACGTTATTTAAAAAGTTTTAAAATTTCCGTTATGGGGGCTTAACAACTTGGTATCATAGCCTTGGTCTAAGAGATTTAGGATCTTTACCTTAGAATTTCCTAGACTTAGGCCGTGTGAATTGTGTTAGTAATAGTTATGCTACGTGTAAACTTCCTTGAAGATTTTAAGAAGCACATATGTTACATGTTTTTATAACTACACTTGGCCACCGTGGCTATAAGAAGATGGCACATATGTGTTGCCTAAGATCGTTAAGGCTATTTCAGTAAAGAAGAAATGGACACTCCCCACCTAAAGGAAGCCGTAAAGGCTACTACCTCCAAACGTGCCGAATCTTTGGCAAGTGATCCAACCAAAAATAATATAACTCCGGAGAATTACTCTTCCTCTAGTTCGGAGGGCCCTACTTTAGAAGGATTCACTGAAGGGCAAGTAAAAGCTTTAGACGTTTTAATGAGGAGAAGGATAGGTAAGGCGCTAGAAAGATCCATGCCGTATTTTGTTAAAGACACCACCCTCAATATTCAAGAAAGCAATGCAAAGAGAGTTCGTGGAACTCAAAAGAGAAGAGAGTCATGGTAGGGTTACTAGGAATGATAAATCATCTTACCGTGATTTCACGGCATGTGATGTACCTAAGTTCACGGGGACCCTTGACCCCATAGCTTGTAATAGATGGCTCATCGCTGTTGAAGGTTTCGCACAAGTGGGTGTGAGGAGGCAAAGAAGGTTGTCTACGCTATTAACTTCCTTGGCGATAGCGCTAGAACTTGGTAGGAAGGGAAGGTGTGTGAGAAAGGGGATACTTGGTCGGACTTGTGTTCGTGGAAAGAATTTATGGAGTTATTTACTTCGGAGTACGCACCGGCGGAAGAGATTGACAAAATTCGTAAAGAATTTCAGACTCTAGTACAAACTAACGAAACGGTGAATGAGTTATGGAAGAAATTTAATAACATGGTTCCTTATTGCTCCGAGTATCACAATAATGATAAGCTCAAAGTAGATAGGTTCCAAAGGATGCTAAAGGACGAAATCCGTGAAGTAACCTCACCATTTAAGTGTAATACCTTGGAAGATCTTATAAGCCGGGCTCGTGTGAGAGAAGCGGATTTGATGAGAAAGAAGAGTAAAGAAGATAAGGATGTTAAGAGAAAGCAAGTGTTTGGAGATAGAGAAGGTAAAAAGCCAAGGTTTGATTTTGGCAGAAGGACCGGAGGGAATCAAGGCAAGACACAATGTAAATAGTGTTACAAGCTTCATTATGGTGAGTGTAGACTCAACATGCCAGGATGTTACAAGCGCGGTTCTTTAATCCATATGAGTAAAGAATGTGTGAAGCCAATGGTTATATGGTACGGGTGTAATCAAGTTGGACACAAGTTGAATGAATGTCCAAGGTTTGAATTGTTACACCCGCACTCGCTTAAGGTATTATTAAATGTTAGTATTAACCCTTTATGTTATGTTTGTATGACTATATTTCTTAAAGGTTTCAACTAATAAATAGAATTAGAAACTCTTGTACAAAGTATAAAATCTTAGAATAGGGGGACTTATGTTGCCATTTGAGCTAAGAGGAATAAATATAAAAGGAGAAAATTAGTCTCATTTGAGACTTATCCAAAAATTTTAGAAGTTACCTCAAGGTGAAGAAAGGTATTTGGTGAAGAAGAAGTCATATCAAGAACATCTTCAATTGAGCTAATTCTGGACTTGTGTTGGTGATTATTAAGGTTAAGAGACCCTCAATTTCATATCTCTAATCAAGTAATCAATTTCCCCAATCCTTGTGGTTAGGGTTTTAAATTTAGAAGTTTAAAGTAGTAATAGAAGATGTCCAATTCCTTGAAATTACTAGTTATAGTCTCTAATTAAGATTAATTGTTGTTTAGGAAGCTTAAGGAAGTGGTGACTTTACTTGGTAGAAACCTATTGAACAATTGAAGGTAAGTATAGTGGGTTAATATTGTATCATGTTAAATTATGAATTATTGATTATTGTTATAGTTGTTGGAGCTTGTTATAGTAGCTTGGATCCATAGCTTTTAATTTGTCAAGTAGTGTAAATACCAATTTAAAGGTATGTACTTATGTTATAGATGCTCCATGAATCCTTTCTTTTGTTAAAGCATTACTTGAACTTAACCCATTTACTTACTAAGCAATTCGCTTACGTTATAGTTAATGTCGTTTTGTAGGTCCTAGCAAGGAGGATAAAGGTAAGAAACAAGTGTAGAATGGACTTTGCTTGAGCTCCTAGTAGAGCTAGTCTTTTGGAACCAAGGTGTTGAAGTTGGAAGCCCCAAAGAGTCGAGTCACATTTTGGTATACTTTTTGGGTCATATGGTCTACTTTTATTAGTGGTTTTAATTATATTTTATGTCGTCTAAAAGACTTAAATCAATAGTGTTAAGCTTTTTAGTTATGGGTCAAATTGTTGGTAAATGATGTTTGGCGCAATGTTAATTGCTTATCTTGAAGGTTAGAGTGTCAAAATATTCAATGGTAATAGTGTTTATAAGTGTTGTGAAGTTTACTTGTGGTCTTGTTAATATTGTTGAAGTGAAGAGTAAAATAGTTGGGTCCAAGTGCATGAAATCTGCACTATTTGTACAGGTCTGGGTTCCAGACGGCGTCGCCATTAAGGTGACCCCGTCTGGTTAAAATAGTTTTGAGCCGTCAGGTTATATCCTGTCTCAGACGGCGTCCCAATTTAAAGGAGACGGCGTCGCACCTAGAAGCTGACGCCGTCAGGTTTAAAATGTTCTGAGCCGTCAGATTTGATTGTTGGTTCTCTTGACCTGACATTTCTTTAAAGGCGGACGGCGTCATATAATGTGGGTAACGGCGTCACCATCCCTGAATGAGCTAATTGAGTCCTTTCTTACATATCAAATTAAAAAGGAAAAACTTCCCGAGTCTTCCTTCCTTCGTAGTTCATACTTAAAGTTATTTAGCAAGAATGTCATGTAAGTCGTTTAGTCCACGTTATTTAAAAAGTTTTAAAATTTCCGTTTTGGGGGTGTAACAGATTCAGTGAGTGATGACAATAACTCACTGAATCCCAAAACTCCTCACCAACTACTATCACTGAAGACAATACTAAAGATAAATACTGAAGGCTAAAGAGACTGAAGAATGAGCGGGACAAGGCGGGATAAGTTTGAACATATAAGACGAAGTCCTTATCGACCAAAGTCAAACTTTCCCTTAATCGCTAACTATCAGGCTTAGTGTCATCACTGACAAGAAGAAAGCAGCCTTGTCATTTACTCTAAACAGCCATACATGTATAAATAGCCATAAGAGATGGAGTGAAAGATTTTAAGCTTGTGCACTAACTGTGAATTACACACACAAGCAATCTTTCACTCCTCCAAATACAACTATGTCCCTGAGATAGCTCAGTGGTTCCTGTGTAGTTGTGCTTAGACTTAGCCTAAGCTTTGTGAGGATTTACACAATACTTGTCATTTCAATCTCAAGTACTATTCCGCAAGTACTTGGGTAATGTATTCTTTTTGATTCGTTTTAATAAAGAATATAAACGTTGAAAATTACTCAGTGTGTTTTATCTTGTTAAAACTTATCTTTAGTTGCATTACTTCAGTCATGATTCACAATTAGTAGTCTTTAACTGTTTTAAGCTATTTGTGAAACGGGAACAATAAGTGGTATCAGAGCAAGGCTGATTATAAAAACTTTTTTTAAGCCGCTCAAAAACATTTTTTAAATCAGGATCCAAATGGCTAAAAGTGATGTGCCCCAACTTGTCAATAAAAAGGATGGAGCCTATGCTGCTGTTGCCCCTCGACTAGAAGTTAGCAAATTTAACAAATGGAAAAAGCGAATGCTTTGCTATTTGACTGGGATGGAACCTTACTACATTAAGTGTATTAATGAAGGTCCATTTATCCCAAAGAATGCTGAAGGTTTTCCTAAACCCGAAGCTCAAATGGACTCAGACGAGAGAAGAGTGGTCAACCAGACCAAAGGCTCAAAAGCATCATCATATCCCGCCTTCCCGATGATGTTATGGAGTTCCGACATTGGCAGTAATACGCCTAAACAAACCTCGGAATGACCTGGTCCATAGCTATGAAGGTCCCTCAGAGACCAAATAAAATAGGATTATGGACCTGAAACTTGAGTATAATACCTTCAGGGCTAAAGACTCAGAAACTCTCTCTCAAACTTACACCCGGTATAAAAACCTTGTTAAATGAATTGTCAAATGATGGTGTAAAGTTGTCCAAACATGAAATCAATGTTGGTTTTGCCAATAGTCTCCCTGAGAAGTGGTTGAAATTCTCTCAGGGACTTAGGAATGCTAATCATATTCAGAATCTTGAACTTCCTGAAATTTACGGGAAATTTGTCTATGATGAAAACCTCATCAACGCATCGATACCTCGACTTGAAAAGTCTCAGAAGTCAAGAAGTCCTTGACAACCACTTCAACACCAATTTCTACCGCTTTTATTCAAACAAAGGTGGTTCGATTTTCGGAAATTCATGATGAGCCTGATGAGAGAACAAGTGAGGAGTACCTGAATGACTTGAACACCGAGTTTCAGGAAAGGGCACTCCTTGCTAACTCTAGAAGGTTTATAAGAAGGAACAAAAGTTTTTCTAATGCTAAAGCTAATGAGGACACCGAGTGTTTTAAGTATCACAAAAAAGGGTCATTTTGCTAAAGACTGTTTTTCAAAAACTATATCTGAGCCCTCTTACAAACCCGCAGGGTCAAACCAGTCCTTAGGTTTTAGCAAATTTCAACCAAAAGTCTATCACCTCATCAAAATTTCCAAAACAAGTCCGACCAAAACAAAGCTGTTGATTTTGAAGCTAAGTATAGGAAAGCCAAGGCTAAACTAGCACTTCTTGAGGCCACTCCCTCTAAAACAACAAACAATGTTAACTGCTCAGTGGTAAAAACAAGGGCCTCGGTAGTCAAGTTTTCGACCGATGAAGAGTCAGCCTCCTCAGACGATGAAATGGTGCAAGTCAGCAGACCGATGGCTCTCTCAGAAGAGGACAAGCTAGTTGTAGGGAAGAATCATGCTAGGAATGGTGAATGGGTCAATATCACAATGAAGAAGGTAAACATTTTACTTTCTATGGATGATGATTCGTGATCAGTTTTTCATGAATTATATCAATGTAGACCTTAAGTTCATAGAAGAGCAAAGATTAAATCTTTTTTCAAAATACAACAAATTAAGTTTTGAATTAAACAAGTGTAGGGATGAACTGCTTCTTTTAAAATAAGCCAAGCTTGAGGCTGTTACACTACATATTCAAAGCACTGAATTAGTTAAAAGAAATCAAGCTCTTCAAGAAGAACTTAAAAAGGAAAAAGATATTATTGAAAGTTGGACTGCTAAGAATCCTAGAGTCTTTGATACTGTTCAAGCCCCCAAGAGCAAAAGAGAATCATAGGTGAAGATCATCTCCCCGATTCTCTCAGTGAAGACCAAAGTCCAAAACCATTTGTGTCTGCTGGCATGCTCTCCAAAAAGGAGTTAATACCTAAGTCTAGTGATTGGGTTGAAAGGGTAAACCCTGAGAGTAAGCTTCCAAACTTCGATTCTGAAGGATTCTTGAGCTCGAGAGTCATGCTCTCAAGAGCATTCTTGGACTCCCTCGATGTACCCGTAGTATGAACACATCACCGAAGTTTGAAGTGAATCAAGCACCGCCCACCTCTGAAACCTCTTCGTGGTGCCGCACCTAGCTCGAGCTTACTCTTCTATAGTTCAACCTCACTCTCCAAAAGAAAGGTCGTGACTAGGCGTAACCATTTTTAAAATTCCAAAAAAACCAACCTAAGAAGATTCAGCCTTACTGAGACTTCCACATCTTCGCCTTAAGAAGGTCAAATCCAACAATTGATCAACTTGTGAGGAAGTTGATTGAAAAGATGAACTCTATTGAGAAAGCTCTTGATTCAATAATCAAGGAACCTAAGTCAGCCTCCTCTAGTTCATCAAGGTCAAAATCAAACACCAAGCCCAAACAAAAGTGTGATATGTGCCATTATACTAGCCATACCACTGATAATTGCTACAGAATCCTTTTTTGCAAGATCTACAAAAAGGATGATCACAGAACTTCTAATCACTTACAATATGTAAGATCATCCAAAGGAAGCAAGTCATACCAATATTGGTCATCAAGATGCTTCATCATCAAAGTGTTAAAGACCTAAAGCAATACCTTTTCCTCCTCTGCTCACATTGTGGCTTTAATGATCATCTTCCCGATGACTGCCTCATGAACACATGTCGTGATATATGTGGAAATCTAGCTCATGAGACATCTCTCAAGATGATAGAGTCATCCAAGCAAGGAAAAGCTCAAAACAAGATCATCGAAGTCTCCTTCACCGAAAATGCAAAACTTGTGGTAGCACACTGCACTCAACCACTGACCATGAATCACTTGCTTAGTTTAAGCAGACCATCAGACCCAAGACCACCAGTAAGTGGGTCAGCAAGAGAAACTAATTCATTTTACTATTTATGCAGAGCCTCGCCAGGGAACCTATTTGGCTTCTAGATAGTGGATGTTCAAGGAGCAAGACTGGTGTTAAAGAGTATCTTCACAAGTATGTAAAGGAACCAGGACCCAAGGTAGTATTTGGTGATAACTCATCATGTCCCACTGAAGGTTATGGTTCAAGAACTGCAATGGTATAGTTTTCTAGAATAGCTTATGTCAATGGTCCAAATACCCTCATCGTTAGTCAGTTATGTGATGCTAAGTACATAGTATAGTTCAATGATAAACAAGGTACTATTTTTAATGCCAACAAAGAAGTTGTTTTAATAGCTCATAGGAGATATGATGTATATGTTCTTGACATGCCAACTCTCTCTCAGAATGGAACATGTCTCTTTGCCAAAGCCACTGAAACTATCAATTGGCTGTGGCACAAGAGACTCTCTCACTTAAACTTCAAAAATATAAACAACTTGGCAAAACAAAACAAAGTCCTTGGTTTACCATCACTAGTTTTTGCAAAAGACAAACAATGCTCAGCCTGCGAAAAAGGCAAACATAACAAAGCATCATTCAAAACAAAATAAAATTTCTCCATCAAAAGCTGCCTTTACCTCTTGCATATGGATCTATTTGGACTCGTCAGTCCAAGATCAATCCAGCATGAGAAGTATACACTGGTCATTGTTGATGAGTTCTCAAGATACACCTGGGTGTACTTTCTTTCCAAAAAGAGTCAGGTAGCTAAAACCATAATGTCATTCATCAGGAAGATTGAAAATCAGAATGACATTACTATTAAACAAATAAAAATTGACAATGGTATTGAGCTCAGAAATCAAGAGCTTGAGAGTTTCTGTGATGAAAAAGGAATTTCTCAAAATTTCTCGTCTCCTTATACCCCTGAACAAAATAGGGTAGCTGAAAGGAAAAACAAAACTCTCATTGAGGCTGCAAGAACCATGTTAAACGGCCAAAGACTCTCAAAGCACTTCGATGAAGCTCGCCAAAACAAACATGTTACACTCAAAACATGTCAATCATTGTCAAGAGGCATAACAAAACCCCATATGAGATCTTCAAAGGAATACTTCCTGATATCAGCTACTTTCATGTGTTTGGGTGTCCTATGTTCATTCACTATTATAAGGATCACTTAGGCAAATTTGATGCAAAAGCTGATGATGGATATTTCTTAGGCTACTCACTGATATCCAAAGCCTTCAGGGTGTTTAACACCAGAAGACAACAAGTTGAGGAAACCTTTCATGTCACCTTTGATGAAAGTTCGTAAAGCATCAGTTTACCAATACCTCAGTGGAAGAAATATGAATTGATGACTCATCAAGATACCCTCATGATGAGTTCAACACTGAAATCAATTCCTCGTATCAAGCTGATGCTAATATCTCATACTATGTCTTGCCTCACAACCTTCCTCAACCTACAATCAGTGAATTCATTGATAATCCCTCAGTCCCCATCGATAGGAAATATCGAACCAAATGTTCAGGAACCTGAAATTCAAGAACCCCAGCCTGAGATTCAAAGTATCTCAACAGATGATCTAAACGATTCTTTGGCTCCTGCACCTGAATCTACTCCTGAGTTTCCAGTGACCTCATCAAGTTCAGATCCTAGACCACAAAGTAAGTGGACAAGATCTCAAAACATTGAGCTTGTGAACATCATTGGTGAACCCACTGAAGGCATGCTCACAAGAAGCATGGTCGCTAAGTTAACAAAGCTTCACCAATGAATGTCTATATGCTGATTTTCTATCAGAAATAGAACCCGAAAGTGTCACTGAAGCTTTAAAACACCCTAACTGGGTTCAGGCTATGCAAGAAGAACTTCAATAGTTTGATAAAAACAAGGTCATGACCTTGATCAAATGTCCTCAGGATGTCATCGTCAAAGGAATGAAGTGGGTTTTCAAAAACAAAACTGATGAAAACGGCACTGTCATTAAAAACAAAGCCAGACTTGTAGCCAAAGGTTATAGTAAAAAAGAAGGCATTGACTATGATGAGACATTTGCTCCTGTTGCAAGAATGGAAGCCATCAGGATCTTTCTTGCCTATGCAGCATACATGAACTTCATGGTTTACCAAATGGATGTAAAAAGTGCATTCCTGAATGGGGAACTCAAGGAAGATGTGTATGTTCAACAACCTCCTAGCTTTGAGAGTAGTGAATACCCTGACTATGTCTGCAAGCTTGACAAAGCCCTGTATGGACTAAAACAAACTCAGAAAACATGGTATGAAACTCTCTTCCCGATTAAAACAAGTTTGTCAGAGGAAAGATAGACAACACTCTGTTTATCTATAGGACAAAACAAGATGTGATACTTGTCCAAGTGTATGTTGATGACATCATCTTTGGCTCAACAAGTTACACTCTTTGCAAACAGTTTAAAAAACTGATGACAAAGAAATTTGAAATGAGCATGATGGGTGAACTCACATACTTCCTTGGACTACAAATCAGGCAAACTGATAAAGGAATCACCATCAGTCAAGAGAAATATACCAGAAATCTCTTGAAGAAATATGAGATCTCTGATTGTGCTTTAGTGAAGACACCAATGGTCCCTCCAAATAACCTTAGACCTGATCTCACTGGCAAATCAGTCAATCAAACTCATTTCAGGAGGATTGTAGGATCATTGATGTATCTAACTGCTTCTAGACCAGACATACAATTCTTAGTATTTATAATAGCAAGATATCAGTCCAATCCCAAAGAATCCCATCTCACTGCAGCCAAAAGAATTCTCAGATATCTGAAGGGAACTCCAAGCCTTGGACTTTACTATCCAAAATGTTTAGGGTTTGACCTCAAAGGATATTCTTACTCTGATTATGCAGGCTGCAACATGGACGTAAAAGTACCTCGTGGTCCCGGCAATTTGGAGGAAAGTCGGTTTGTTGGAGTGCTAAAAGCAACAATCGCTGGTTATGTCTTCACCGAAGTCTAATATCTAGCAGCTACAGGATGTTGTGCCAATGTGCTATGGATGAAAAGTCAACTCAGTGACTATGACATCCATTACAAGATGGTACCCATCTTTTGTGATAAGACCAGTGCTATAGCAATCTCCAACAACCCTTTACTTCACCAAAGAACCAAATACATTGATATCAAATACCATTTTATCAGGGATCACATCATGAAAGGAGACATAGAACTCCATTTCATCCCTACTGAATATCAGCTTGCTGATATCTTCACCAAACCTTTGGATGAACCTACCTTCGTAATATCGAAGTGAATTAGGAATGCTTGACATTGAAAGTCAGCAACCTGATAACCAATCCTGATCTAAGCATGTTCTCTCTGAAATGGTCCCTGATCCCTAAACAAAACCCCAAAATCATCTTCTCACTGAATGAGTAAGACTCATTCAGGGTCCCTGACATTGGACAAAGAGCATTGAATGAGTAACTAAATACTCTAAGTATTTCAGTTACTTAATGTCCTATGTTGGTAAACTCACCAATTTAATATAGGAATATATGTCTCTTAACCCTTCTGTCATCCATGTCATGGGTCCCTCAAACCTTACCTCATCCCACTTGCCATTAAACGCCTTCTGTCACAACAAATATCCTTAGGATATTTTAATCACTGCAAATGCACTTTTAATGTGCACTGCAACTGTTTCCTTTAAAACCAGGAAAATACTGCGGGTAATGGAGTGGTCGCATTAAATGAGGTAAATAAAACGTTTTCAAAATAAACTTTGCAAATCCTCACATGTGCAAAAACTACCCTTCACCACTCTATAAAAACCCCTCTCACAAACACAATAAAACACACACAAATTGATTTTTGCATCTAAACTCTGTCAATATCTGTTCAAAACTCATAAACAATTGTGTGTTCTTATCACCAAAACCAGTTTTAAGCGAAAATCTTCTCTGCAAACAATCTAAAAAGTTTTTATCACAAACTCTTGAAGTAACTTCTTTGATTGTTCTTGTCATAAATTATCAAAAACCCTAAAATCCCTTTTCTGAATGGAAATGGCAAGAACACAAAGCCTTCAGTTTGTACCTTAGTGGGTAGGCAACCTGGAAAATGTTGAGTTTAAAACAAACAACGTTATAGGCAATTTTGAATACCCACATGATGTCCCAACCTATAAGGAAATCATGAAATTTTTGCTCAACTGCCCACTCAAACAGGCCTTTGTTCAGTCCCCTTCTATATTGTACCAAAACCTCCTCAGGGAGTTTTGGGCAACTGCGGTGGCCTATGACCCGACACCCTCAACTGATGAGACAAACCTTAGACCCTCGTGGAGTTTCTCATCAAATTCTCAATTTTAAATGGGGAACAATCACCACCATGGACTATAAAACTTTTGTACCTCTACGTGGCTTGACTATAATACGAGAAAATATGTTGTTTCACTCGACTCCCACTGTAGGCCGAGTTGGGTAAAATTGTTTTGGATCCAAAATTTTTGACAAAACCCCACCACCAAGAACTCCTTTCCCGTGGCTTGGAAGATCTTGTTCACTTTCGTGATTCAGGTTCTCGGCGGGAACCATTCATCCACTGAATAGATTAATGCTATTCAGTTGATGATGGCATACATCTTGATGACTGGGACTGATGTCGAAATTGGGGAGATCATTTACAGTGATCTCAGAACCTTTAAAGCAAAACTAGGGCTTACATACGCTTGCACTCTAGGTTTGTCTCTTGTGCTTTACAAGTGTTACTGGGTTGCAATTATCCTCAGGAATATAAATATGGCGCCTTACCTGCCACCCTGAGCCCCTCAAATTTTCAAAAGGACCCATCCCTTGTCACTGATATTGAATTGACGGCCCATATGGTTGCTGTGAACAACCTGGATGGACTCAGTGTCTCCAAACCCTGCTCCTAAAAAGAAAAAGGGAAGTCTCAGACTGGGACTAAAACCAAACTCAAGTCTCAGGGCCCTGAGACTTCTGGAGCACAGCCTAAAAGGCACAAAAGGCCCCAGACTGATAAGACACCCAAGGGCGACCAAGCAACAACCACCCTGGTGACAACGAAGGACATTGATCAATCACAGTCAGTTCCCATGGTCCCAAAGACTACTCCCCAAGATCCAGAGGGAAACACACAACCCACTGGTAGGGAAGTGCCTTCCACTCAGCCTGATGAAGACATTCGCAAATCAAAGCTTTTGTCCGAGGGCACAACTATGATCCCAAAGACTCAGGGGGAAACGAACAACCCACTGATAGGGATACAACTGCCACTGCTTCTAAGGATGGCACTGGGAAACACCCACCAGTGCTTGAAGGAGCATCGAGGGACAAAGAATCGAAGGGAAAGAAACAACCCGCCGATACGGAACTCACAACCAATCCCGACCGAGAAGACACTGAAAAACCCATCGTTCCGAGGGGTCACCGGGGACAAAGACTCAGAGGGACAAAACCACCACGATACGGAACCCATCAACCCCACCGGTCTTCTAACCGCTGTTAATGAGACTTTGTTTTCTGATGAGGAGCTTGCTGCTGACAGTGAGGAAGAAATCTTTTCTACTGGTGAAGAGATGGACGTTGATGTTCAACCACAAGAACAAGAGCATCATCCTGATCTACAAGAGACTAAAGAGTCACCCTTTCAGCCTGATGATGATGACTCCTCTGACTCTTCAGACTCCTCTTCTTCCTCCTGCCCTGAGGATCTGAAAAAGTATGACAACATTCAGCCTCTCACTGAAAGGCAGCTTGTAATGTAGTTAAAGAGGGCTACCAGGAAGCTATACTCTTTAGTGACTGATAATTTATGGGATCAACATGTTGAATCTGCTACTAACTATGTGGATCTCAAGGCTGAAGTTTTAGCTACCTATGAGAACAATGATGAGCACAGGGATCTAATCTATGGTCACCTAGATAGGCTGGATGAAAACCTGAAGAAGTTTCTCAGATTCTTTCAGGACACTCACAATAAGCTGGATGAAATCAGGGAATCTGTCAAAGAAGATCCTGCACTCAACTCCAAAGTGCTTGCGGCTACGAAGACCTACATGAAAAACTCCTCCAGTCTTACTGAACTCATCACCATGCTCAGGGTCTTACTTCCTCAGTGCAGGCTCTTCAGTCCACCCTGGGCTCACTAGATAAAAAGGTTGCAGACCTGGCTAAATCTTCTTCTTCTATGGCCTGGAATCTCGGGCCTAGAATGACAACACTGGAAACTTCGTGCCAATCTTGATTAAAAATTCACAAGTCTTCAACAAGATACATCAGACATCTAGTCCATGGTCTCGGAGATCTATCAAGCCTTCAAGGGTCAAGCTGCTCCTTCTCCCTCAGTGGCATAAACAACTTTTCTCTCACTGACGTTGCGGCAACAGTTAAGGGGGAGAGAGTTGTTGAAGAGACTCCCTCTGACACTGAGGGTGAGCCAACTCAACCTGTATCTGCAACGCCCATCTCATCTATCCCACCATCAGGAACACCAATCACAACAACAATCTCAGTGACAACAGCAACAACAACACCAATAGTCACAACTACACCCCCACTGGTATCATCCTCTTCATCAGTACAGGATAAAGGCAAAGCCATCATGACCACAACTGAGCCTGTTAAAATCCTCTATGAAATCCAAGGCAAAAAGTACATGCTCAGTCCAGAACAGCTAACTGCATATCTTGAGAAAGAAGAAATACTCAAGAAACAGGCTGAAAAGGAAAAGAAAAGCAGAGAAGCCCTGGTCAAAGCAGTCTCTAAAGAAGCTGAAAAGATAGGGATTAATCCTAAAACTCTTGAAAAAGGAGCAGGCCAAAAGTTCAAAGCAGCCAGATGTTGAGTTGGCTGCCTTTAAAAGGAAAAGGGATGAAAAGAACAAGAGGAATGTTGAAATAAGAAAGGAAAGGATTGATCACAACAATTGGACCATGACAAGCAGAAGGGCCCCTGAGAAAATCACTGATGTGAAAATCATCCCCAGATCCAAACCACTGGCAATGAATGTCTACAGGGGGGATGACAAGAGAGATTTTGAAGTTCATGATCCGTTTAAATTCACTGACTTTGGGATCGCTAAACTTGATGAAATTGGTCCCATCATTGGAAAGAAGCAAAATGTGGTGGTCAAAGAGTTGATGAAATCCCTCAGCAAACGGTATGAAAGACTAAGGGAGGCACCACCAAATTGGGATACAGCTCTTCCCGAGGCTCAAAGATCTCAACCTCAATCATCCCAAGGAAAAAGAAAAGGGTTGAATCGAGCCCGGCCAAGGTGCCCGGTTTTGACAGTAACAGGAGCTGCTTGAAGGGGTAAAATTTGTGAATCGCCTTGTCATTGAAGAGCCTGAAAGAGGACTCTTCTTCATTGATGTATATGGAAACCCAGCATTTCAAAGGTGGAGTGATATCGATCAGGCAGGTGTAGCTACAATGCTTGAAGTTACATAACAATTGGCCTCTCAAATTCACCTCGTAAACATTTCAACCTAAATGCCAAAGTAAGAGATCATCCTGACAAAGCAACTCTACTCTCTAAGAAGCCAAAGCTAGAAGCACTGGGAATCTACCTTGAATGACATCATTTAAACCTTTATCATTTCATCTTTTGTACTAGTGTTAGGAACTCTGTAATCTGATGAATAAACGATGTATGTTTTTGTTAAAAATTCAGTGTTCCTTATTATGTTCATTAGTACATTCAGCGTAAGAAGAAGCCATTTGCTCACTTACACTGACCAAACACTTAGGCTATTTGTATATCCAAATAGGGAGAGACTGTTGGGTTCAGTAAATACCCAAACCCCTTAATTCTAGGATTTGAATAGAAAATATCCCAAGTGTTTAGAACCTTAAACACTATCAAGTCATCTTGGCGCATAGCCACTCGTGAGTTGTCTTCGGGATACTCAGTAAGATACAAAGAAGAAGTATCTCCACTCAGTAAGGCGGAACTTAAGGGGTGAAGATTGAGTCAAGAAGAAGATGGTAGATTCAGTGAGTGATGACAATAACTCACTGAATCCCAAAACTCCTCACCAACTACTATCACTGAAGACAATATTGAAGATAAAGATTGAAGGCTAAAGAGACTGAAGAATGAGCGGGACAAAGCGGGATAAGTTTGAATAGACAAGACGAAGTCCTTATCAACCAAAGTCAAACTTTCCCTGAATCGCTAAATATCAGGCTCAGTGTCATCACTGACAAGAAGAAATCAGCCTTGTCACTTACTCTAAATAGCCATTGTAAATAGAGACAAAATACATCAGTATTTTGTCTTCTATAACTCTTGTCCTTTAGGATATAGTTAAAAACCATACATGTATAAATAGCCATAAGAGATGGAGTGAAATATTTTAAGCTTGTGCACTAACTGTGAATTACACACACAAGCAATCTTTCACTCCTTTAAATACAACTATGTCCCTAAGATAGCTCAGTGGTTCCTGTGTAGTTGTGCTTAGACTTAGCCTAAGCTTTGTGTGGAGTTACACAATACTTGTCATTTCAAACCCAAATACTATTCCGCAAGTACTTGGGTAATGTATTCTTTTTTATTCATTTTAATAAAGAATCTAAATGTTGAAAATTACTCAGTGTGTTTTATCTTGTTAAAACTTATCTTTAGTTGCATTACTTCAGTCATGATTCACAATTAGTAGTCTTTAACTGTTTTAAGCTACTTGTGAAACGGGAACAACAGTTTGTAACCCTAGTTATACTTGTGCAGTACCGGTGGATATCTGAGGCCGCATAAAGGTCGATCGACCTCCATTACCATTTGGTTCGATCGTATGAAGGTGCATCAAGAAGAAGAAGATGATGATTTCGTGCGCGCAGATGATTCTGGTTTTGAGTAGAAGCTTATAGCATGCAGGAACAAATGTAAGTCTTCTATAAACAACCTTATTATGTGCTTAGGTTTAGGTTATATCCCTAATTAGGATATCTAGACTTAGGGTTTGGTCTACATGCCGTTTGTGTGTTTTCTTCCGATGTACATGTTTTATACACCATGTTGGTGACCACCAAACTCCTACAAGTGGTGACAGCAGTAGTTGGTGGCGGTGGGCAGGGTTTATGGTAGTAGTGGCGGGTGGGATTGGTAAGAGCAGCGGTGATTGGTGGTGGTGCTATCGGCGGTGATGGTAGACTTGAAATGATAAGCTTAACGGATAATTGTTAAATGTTTAATTGATAGTGTCAAATTGGCAAAAAAAATGGCTACCTCTTTACGCCCAATAAAAAGTTAGTATACAAACTTATATCATTTTGGTAAGTGAAACTTGTTTGTGTGTAAACATTTAGTAAATATGACCGATTAACATTTCACTTCATTAAATTATTTTGCACGTCATATTTTTTTATCCCACACGTATAGTCTATGTAGATTTGTTTGACCCATATTTTTTGGATGGGTTTATACTTTGAACCCGATTTTCACTATTTGACTCAATTTTATTCATATAACCTATATTCTTTCCCCCAAAATTAAAACCTTAAATACCTTGTCTTTCTTCTTCCTTTAATTTCCCACTTGAATTTATACTTTTTCTAAAATAAAAATTCATCATATTCAAGAACATCAATAAATGTTTGTATTATGTGTGTTCATGTATGAGTTTTGTTAACAAATACCATCTTTGTGAATAATACAAAATGATTTCCAATCATCTGATACTTTTATCATGTAATTGGAAGTTATAAAATCCAAGGGTTAATATACAAAGAAGTTACTAAACTTTCAAAAAAATGTGTCATAAGTCACTAATGTTTATCTTTTGTCATCTAAGTTACTCAACTTAATGGAACCGGTTATATTGGATATTGTTATGATCGATTTAATGGATGATTTGGTGAATCGGGAGGTCTTGGAAGATGGAAGAACACCATCTTCAAGTTAGAGAGATAAAGTATAGAGAGAAGGGAAAACTAGTGTGTGTATTATTATTGAAAGGTAAAGTTTACACAAAGAGTCTCACCCTCCTAGGAAAGTCTAGGAGGGTATTTATACCTAAACACATACAACTATGACTAAATGACATAACAAGCCCTTGTGTTTAAGGTAACAAAGGTAGAAAATGTAATCCCGTCAATGCCGTTCCATTTACGAGCTAGGAGCGATTCCAACAATCTTCCCCCAATGTGACGACATAAGGGATTACTTACAATATTTTCTAAAAGTATAAAAAACAAATAAAGAAAAGTCTTCATAAGCTCTTCAAATGCTGAGGATGATGAAAGTTTACGCTCTTTGTCTTCTTCTTGTACCTCGACTTGAGAACCGTTTTCTTCACTTGTAGGGAAATGATGTAATATGCATGAATTGGATTAACTTCCCTCCAATTCATGCTGCATGTCTTTAGCAGCTTCTCTGTACACTCCTTTTTTATGAAGTTTCAATCGCTTCCCCAAACCGACAACCGTCTTGAGCAGATTCGAAACTTTGATGTAGTAGACATTTCTTCTAACTTTTGAAGTTTTCAAGACGCTAATGAATTTGTAGATGAGCGATAAAACCACACAAGGTAAATCGCCTTTATTGCGGAAAATCCGTTCAGGGGTAACATGCAAGAAATCAACAAGATCTTCTCACAAATGTAGATGCTTCACACCAAACAAACAATGAAAGACGAAATGAAACGACTTCCCCGAATGTTGGGTCATCGGAATAATAGTTACTTGTGAATATGCAATTACTCGATAAAATGACCGTGTGTAAGGCATCACAACATCATATTTAGGTAACTTCACACACGATAACTCTGTGAAAGTGAGACGATAACACCAAATAGAGAAATTTGAACCACAGATCGTCTCATTTCTTCCCCCTGACTGAAGAAATTCATGAAGGGAAACGGGTTTTCGAAAAAAAATCCAAAAATATCAAAGGAAGCAAATACCACTTATAATCCCCGATGTTTTCAATGAATCAGAATCATACACCACGTATGTTGATGATGAATTGGAGATAGCGAAACCATGTATGTTCAATTAATCGAACAAGTGTGAAGTACCATAAATATCTCGTGAGAATCAACTGCTGATAAAATTTCTCTACTCGTGTATACTCTTCTCAGCTAACTCTTTACCGACCCCACTATCATTCTGACGGCTTTTTGTAGTGACTACTGATGGAGAAAACTCAATATGACGAACTTGAGATAGAAGTAAAATAACCTGAACTTGTGACTTAAACTTGCACTATTGTCAGACGAAGAACCCTTTTTCTTACCACCATCGAAAAAAGGTAAACTTAAAGTTTCTCGAATTATCCACACCTTAGTGTGACACTTGAGCACAACAACGTAACTCCTTAAAAGTCATAGTTATACGCTGTGAGCACAACAATGTAACTCCTTACATCAGGTATAACTAGACAACTCAAGTCTTTGTCATTCATAACGGTTAAAGCTCGAACAAGGATCTCGAATAATCATGCATCCAACCAACCCCGATATCTTCAGATACTAAGTACACGCAACCGTGAAATCCCACTTCAATCTCAAATAAATGATAAAGAATAAACCCCGTAGTCACATCTTACGGTTACACGGTCAAGACTAGCCTTCGTTAAAGGTTTAAATGAACTTTGATAATGGTTTCCCGATCTTGTCAAAATTGTATCCTCATGAAAATTTATCATAACCAAAATACCACTCACTTAACAATAACATCAACAATTTTGTATCCAATATCATTGTATCAAAGCTTAATATTCGGATAACCAATTTTTTGAGTCCAAGAATTCATTCCACTCCAAATTTATACGACCAAAGGATATGTGGCCTAATCCAACGTCATTTAAGAGTAAGATCCGATCATCTGATCCTATAACACAAGTAAACAAGTGGCTCGGTCCGATCCATTGGATAACACACGCAACCCAAATGTCATTAAACCCGAGTCCACATCCGGATACACAGATAAATCTAACTCACACACCACATTTTTTTATCATAACCCTAAAATTCACATCTAAAAAATTCGCCTACCACCAATATACGCTCCACAAAAAAAATAGATTTGAAAAGATTTTCTCATCTCATCTCATCTCATCATTAATCAAAACTGACCAAATCAACCTTATAGTGAAAGAATCACAATAAGATCAGTCATCTAATCACCTTGATTAAAATAACCGATTAACTAGTTCTTCCAGTTGAGCCATATGAACACAAAGTTTACCATTCCCAACCTATGTAATCAATTTTTTCTGCCCTAATCGTATCTCGAACGCGCCTTAAAGAGCTTCAAGATATGAAAGATGGTCTCGGGTAGGTTTGATGTTGTTTCCTTTTGTGTCTGTGTTTCGTTTGAACGAACCAAGGAGAGGAAATTAACATTATTGTTATCATTCTTCTCCTTTTTGTGTCGGATATTGAATAGATGAGGCTAGGCTTCAACATAGATCGATGAAGGGTTGTACAAACACACAAGGTCTTAAAAGATCCGTTCTTTGAAATGATAAGTCAACCTGAGATCTTTATATAGTTTTCTGTATGAGTCGTGATAGTTTAGAGATGAATTAGAGAGATGAATTGAATAGGTTGGGTCAGTTTTGACGTTGATTAAGCTGAGGGTTTGTACTGAGTTTGATGTAAAATGGATTGTGGTTTTGGTTTAATCATACTTACTCGTTTGAATATTGGACTCATGATGTAAGCAAACTGAAGTCGAATGGGTTTTATGTTATAAAGGTATTTGGTATTTGGTTTTTTTTTTTTTTTGGTATATGGTTTATGGTCGAGTCTATTCAGTTTACATATAACAGTCTTCTTTTTCATCTTATTTCTAGTTCTACACGTAACTTTCTTAGGCGTAAAACCATTTTACGCGTAGACGAAAACCTTACGCGTAGCCATGGTCCTTACGCGTAGCCAGGGTCCTTAGGCGTAAGCCAGGGTCCTTAGGCGTAAGACCTTATGCGTAGTACCTTACGAGTAACTTTCCAAGTTACTCGTAAACAATCTGAAGATCCTTAGGCGTAGAACTAGGGTATTGACCCGTGTTGACTTTTTTTGGGCGATGTATTCCGACCAAAAATCTGTTCAGCTTGCAAGTAACCCAGAAAAATACATATACTGACCTACTTTGACCATGAGTACTGTTGGATATTGGATTTCACAAACACATCAAACCATTAACACAAAGTATATAAGTGAGTTTCTAGAGAAAGAAAGTTAGAGGTTTAGGGAACTTAGTGAGAGAAAGTGAAAGATATTATTATGAGCTCCAACTCTCTACCTTGGGAGGTAGAGAGTATTTATAGTCTTACATAAAACGCCACACAACGGGCGTGGATCGGCATACAGATGGGTAAAGACCGTCCGTCCTCCACGGTGTTACTTAACTAAATACTACTAACCTAAATATAACTATGACTACGAGCATTCTAACGATTACATATACTTGAGGTGACCGACTCTTTAATACCGGAATTTCTAATTCCTAACAATCTCCCCTAAGGGAGGTCACCTCAAACATATACTAAAATGACATTGAATACAATCGGATATTACATTAACAATTGATCTTGCATTCTTGATGTAGTACTTTGCTCAAAAGCTCGTAGTCATTGATTCCACTCATTGCATGTTTGGTTAATCCAAGTGGAGGTCTTTTCCTGATCCACGTGATAATAATGTTGAGCCAGCTTTTGAGATCATCAGCTAATAGAAAATCTCGATACATCCATTGTGGTGTTGGTATTAAGTGATGTTGTGACATTCGGACCGACATGCTCACATTATGGATCATGATATATTCTCATCAGAGTAGCGGAAGCATTCGTTGATTCATGATATTGGCGCTAGCCAGAGCGTAAGCATGGAGTGAAATATCAGAGTCATTGATGCACTAATCATGATTTCTTTTGAGATGAATGTGTTAGGTGAGCATGCGGCTATGGATTGACCGCTTCATTACGATCACCGCAAACGCCGGGTGTACCGCATAAGACAAGCAGTTAGCAATAAAAAGCGCACGAAAGTGTCTTTGATCACTTTCGATGAATTGAGGTACACGGCCCACGGTTCCCGTTGATCAAGGTACAAGTACCGCTTGTGATCGGTATAATTCGAAGAATTTCCTTGACAGGTTTTCAGCTCTAGCCGTTCTCAAACCGAACGTCTCAAAGAAGACAACACGGGTGAGTGAACCGGCGAATAATTTACGTCCGATTGATGAAAAGAGATTTGAAAAACAATCGTGTATTGCTCAATAGAAATTGTTTTGCAATATAACGAAGGTTTTAATGAAAATCAATTATCAATCATAAAACACCTTTTGATTTGAAAAATTAGTACACGGTCGACGTGCTAATGAAAAGAGTTTTAAAGCACAAAGACCGGTTTTTCAAAGGTATCCGTCAATCCATAACTGAACCAGGATTGATTCAAAAGATTGAATCGCCCCATTGTTTCTGTTCGGTTGTCACATGGTTGATCTATATAATAGATCTCACATGCCACCTACCAGGAGCTTGTTAGATGTTGGCTCCGGAAGGCTTTCCATCTTCATTGTGAATATGTAAACACATCACTCAGATGTTATGGCAATACCACAAGGATAATGCGTAGGACTCAAGATATAATCTCTCTTTCCACATTGTGTGAAACAGAGAGTCTTCATTGAAAGTGTCCTAATGAGATTTATTGATGATCTCGTGGCTCTAGACTCAATTTGTGCATATTTGGATCCTATATCTGAGACTAGGGAGAGGGTCTCCTCCTTCAATATCAACAATCTCTAAGAGAAAGTCGATAGATAATGTCGGTTCCCGTGAGAATGAAACAAGTCCTTTTAAGAGGAACTTGAGTGGTTTGGAAAGTTGAAGTGCGGTCGTCACTTTGGGTCCATGACGTCTTGTCTTCAATACCGATGTTACCATCAGTAATATATGAATTGAACCCGGTTTACGCCTAAGGTTGAATAATTGGAGGGCTATTTGTTTTCACCCTTTTCTCATTCAATTCTTTTTCATTCTTCAACCCCTTCTGTGCTTACCGAGACTTCATAGCTAGAACCTTGTTGGGTTTATTCCAGTACTAGCTCAGTCTTAGTCCGCACTCTTCCCATATCTCATTTTTCTCCTTTTATCATCATACCTAAGAACTCTACACTAACTAGTGGATAGTCCCTGGTAGATCCCTCCGGTTCTGGCGGATCATGGGAACACATACCTAACCTTATCATCCTTATATCACCATACATAATGTAAAGTTGGTCGGTCTTTTTGGTATTGTTCATCCGCCATAGGAACCAATTGAAAACCATTTGAAAATCAATCCGGATACTTATGATATTTTATCAAAGCATTTTGTACCTGAATTGTTTTTGATATTTTTAGAAGAACTCCCCCTCAACATGTGAATCAAGTATTTGAAATAGTTTTCCACACGGAGGCAAGAGAAAGAATTAACTTCTTTGATTACCATTTTAAAAAATATCAACATCACTTCCCTAATCGAATCAAGTAGATAAAGCATTTTGGGGAAGGATGAGGTTTTCATGATTTTGCTCCCCCTCAATATGTGCCTCGAGATTTGAAAAGAGTTTTGCACATACTAGAGGGAACTTGCACCTTGAGATAAGTTATCACGTTTCAAATCATAGGTTTAAGATAGATGCTCCCCTCAACATGTGCATGGAAAATTTGAAATCGTTTGTCACATGTGGGAAGGAGAGCTTGTACATCCTTATAAAACCATTTACCGAATTATCGGTTTAAATCCAATTTAAATCACACATTCTCCCCGATCACAATTATCAAATCATTTGAGATTTGTGATCTCTTATAGATTTAAATTGATTTTGAAAGCTTTTAAGGAGAATTGTGACTTGATTATGAAAGCGTTTTAAGTGATAATGATCGGATTTTAAGACTTTAAACTCCATTGATAAAACATGCATGAATATCTTTTGAAAACAATTTAATGCCAAATAACTTTTTAATTTAATTGAAATCATTCTCCCCTCAATCAATGACATAGGTTGTTGATTGAGAGATTGATATTTTGACAAATAAGTCCAGATGATTATCAAAAATAGAGACCGAGTTATTTTTCAAAGCAGTTAGTTTTCAGCAGATAAATGTTTAAAGAATCAGAGCATGGAATTTTGAAAACATGATAAAGCATGGCTCTGTTCTTTCTTTGAAAAGCGGGTTATTGCCTGAAATGACAATAAACCATTATTTCACTTTTCTCCCAAAAATATTTTTTGATTTTTTGAATTTTTTTTTTTTTAAGAACATTCGAACAACATCTAAAGACCCGTGTCATTCTTTGAATGACAACACAAAGACCGTAGATATTATCGAATCGAGAAAAACATGACAAAATGACAATATTTTTGAAGATTTTTCAATTTTTGATTTTTATGGATTTTGAAGGTTTTATAATTTTGTATTTTGATTTTTGAATAGATATATACAAGAGATAGATGAAGATAGACCTTTACTCCTCGTCTTCCTCATGAAGACGTTTGAGTGTTTCTGGTTGAAGACTTTTCAAGCCAAGGCGTGGAAGAATAAACTCAAAACGTTCTCTTGGAAGAGCTTTGGTGAAGATGTCGCTAACCGATATTGGATCTCACAAAATAGAGTTCCACCACACCTTTTTCCACTTGTTCCCCGATGAAATGATGTCGAATGTCGATATGCTTTGCTCTTGAGTGTTGAACGTTGTTGCATGAGAGAGCAATAGCACTTTTATTATCACAAGACAGAGGGATTTTGTTAAATACAAAGCCATAGTCAGATAATTGAGATCTCATCCATAAGACTTGAGCACAACAAGATGACATGGCTATGTATTCAGCCTCTGTAGAGGAAATAGAAGTACTCATTTGCTTCTTTGAAGACCAGCTCACAAGCTTATCACCCAAAAACGAGCACCTCCGGGCGTGCCGACGAGTATCTTGACATCCTGCATGATCGGCATGCATAGGCGTTAGTGACATACCAGAGTCCTTCGGGTACCAAAGTCCCATATTGATGGTTCCTTGGAGATACCGAAAGACCCGTTTAACCGCTTCAAGGTGCTTTTAGTAGGCTTAGCCTGGTATCTAGCACACATGCAAACAGCGAATAACAAGATGTCGGTCTACTAGCGTGAGGTACATCGGGGATCCAATCATACTACGATATTTTGTTTGGTCAATCATGATCCCTGAGTGGTCCTCATCTAGTTTGGTTCGATCAATCATGGGAGTGTCAACAGGGTCACTTGAATCAAATCCAAATTTCTTTAAGATCTCAGTTGCATATTTAGATTGATTTATGAAAATGCCTCCGGGACTTTGTGAAATTTGTAATCCCAAGAAAAATGACATTTGTCCCATCATTGACATTTGAAATTTTGAACTCATTTCATTAGAAAACGATCACATTCCATTGGGTCAGTCGAGGCAAAAATAATATCATCAACATAAATTTGAACATGAGTTAAATGTTTGCACGACTTCCCGGTGAACAATGTTGGATCAACTGCTCCTTTGCTAAATCCGGTTGATAGAAGAAACTTTGACAGCGTATCATACCATGCCCTTGGAGCTTGCTTTAAACCATAAAGGGCCTTCTTCAAACGATAGACGTGAGTAGGATGCTCTTGATTTACAAATCCTTCAGGTTGGCCGACGTAGACGACTTCTTTAAGATCTCCGTTCAGAAATGCCGTCTTTACATCCATTTGATAGACTACCATGTTCTTACTTGCGGCATTAGCCAAAAAGATTCTAATTGCCTCGATTCGAGCCACAGGAGCAAAAGATTCTTCAAAGTCTATACCCTCCTCTTGACGGTATCCTTTAGCAACTAATCGAGCCTTGTTCTTCAACACATCACCATGCTCATCAAGTTTCACTTTGAAGATCCATTTTAGAGCAATAATCATAGCACAATCTGGAGCGGTACTAATTCCCATACATCTAGTCGATCAAACTCATGAATTTCATCTTGCATAGCATTGAACCAGCTATCTTCATTCATGGCGGTTTTAACATCTTTTGGTTCGATCTTAGAGAGTACGGAGTTGAAGAAGCACCATAAGGCATCGGTTGCAAGTTGTTTCCGTGTGGATACTTGGACGAGAGGGATTTCAAATGATGTTGTCTAATGGATGATCGTGAGTCCATTTTCTGAGGTGTTCATGTGGTAGTTGTTGAGGGACTGAAGTAGCGAGTCGATGTCTCACGAAGAGATGGTTCTGAAGAAGATGCAGGAGCAAATATGTTTTCAAATGGAGCATCTTCGGGATTAGCAAAGGGATTAACTTCATCATTGATGCCAGAAACAGTTCCATGATGTACATTTGAAGAATGATGATTTGTTGATGAGGCGGAAGGATCGTGAAGGCACTTCTTGACTTAAAGATATTGAGGCCGAGGATTGACTTCATTCATGGAATATGAGCACCTCTGTTGTAGGGATCAACGCCTCATTAGTACTTGGATCATAAAGTTCATCAAACATAGGATCAAACAATTTCTTTAAATCATCTTCGGATGGAGGTACATATGGAGTTTCTTGAGAAGAGTTTGGAACAAGGGATGAACCAATTGGGCTGATTTGAAGTGCGGGTCCGAGGCTGAATTGTTCAGGAGCCATTTGACCGGTCAACTCATCAAACGTAACGTGAATTGTTTCCATGATGTTTCGGGTTCTTTTGTTGTAGATTCGGTATCCCTTTTTGTTTGGTGCATACCCTACAAATACTCCAATGTCTGCTTTAGCTCTAAGTTTGCCTAAGTCTTGACCCTCATTAGTTGGATAGCACAATGCTCCAAACACACGAAGGAAAGAGAGATTAGGTTTTCTGTTGTGGACAAGTTCATATGGTGTCTTTCCATGAACAGGTGTGAATCGGGAACGATTTTGTGAGTAGCATGCAGTGGCAATAGCTTCAGCCCAGAGAAACATTGGAACTTTTGAGTAAATCGGCATTGTTCTAGCGGCTTCTACAAGAGTTCGATTTCGCCTTTCAACTACACCGTTCGGTTGAGGAGTTCGTGGAACACTTCTTTGATGGCTGATTCCAATGCTTTCATAAAATTCACTAAGTTGTTTGTTAACAAACTTAGTTCCATTGTCTGTCCGGATAATTCTGACGGTTTTGTTAAGTCGAACCCGCAGCTGTTTGATGAGTTTGATGATGATATCGGGAGTTTCATCCTTTGTCCTTAAGAACTTGACCCAGGTGAATCTAGAGTAATCATCAACTATAACTAACACATATTTCTTCCCAAAGATATTCGGCACTCTCATTGGTCCACATAAATCCATATGAATTGTATGAAGAACTTCGTGACGAGTTAGTAGGTTTGGGTTTATGGGCATACTTCTTGCTTTTTCCCAATTGACATCCTGAACAAAGATGATCCTTTTCATACTTTAGTCGAGGTAAACCTACAACTAAGTCCTTTCTGGAGAGATCATTGATGGTGCCGAAGTTCAAGTGATTGAGACGTCGATGCCATAACCATGACTTTGTTTTTGAAGCCTTTGACAACAAGTAAATTGGAGAAGACTTCATCATATCTTCTATAGAGATGGTGTAAAGATTTGAACCACGAGTTCCTCTTAAAAGTTCCTTACCATCAAGTTCTCTAACAAAACAAGTATGTTTTCTGAAGGCTACTTCTAGATCGAGTCACAGAATTGACCGACAGAGCACAGATTATGACCAAGACCTTCCACATAGTATACTCTAGAGATAACACTATCACCAACAACATAATCACCATAACCCATAATTGCACCGAAATGATCATTACCGAATCTAACTGTCCGATGAATTTGCTCACGAAGTTCATGAGCATGACCGGTCTCGGTCATATGCTTGGAACGGCTGAGTCCGGTACCACGAACGATTTGAACGATCTGCAGTTGAACACAGACAAGAATGGATAAGCGGATAATTGGGATCCCCATGCAAGAATGGGTTCCACTTGGTTAGTAACGAATGGTGGAACACCCACATCGAAAAGAAACATCCATATCAGAAGTAAAAGCAATGGAATCATTGGGAATAGATGCAATGCTGGTGTCTGTATTTGACCTATTCAAAGTATGTTCACTTCTTAAGGGAATAGTTCTACCAAGTAGGCATCCATTTTCTAGTGGGCATAATCTTAGTAGTTTGAGAGCAAAACCGATTATTCTTATGGCCAAAAGGTATCCAATAATAACCTATCTTTATAAAAGTTCTTCTTGTGGGTTTCCACTGTTTTCTAACAATCTTTCGTTTTTGCCTTTTGCCTTATTTGCACGATTATTAGCATTAACAATTTTAACGGGCATTTGACAGCATTAGACAAAGCATTCACACCACATTCATGATTAGCAAAGAATTCAAGCACATCATTACAAGGTTTGCAAATAGTATCGAATTGAATTAATTACTGTACGCCTAAGGCTAATACTAGAATCAACACGATTCGTTTTATTCAACTCAAGCTTAAAGTTCCTAGATTGGTCTTCTACTCTCTTCCAATGCACATTCTTAGCTTGCAAGGTCCTATCATTCCTTGTATTGTCTTGAGACTTTGACCCGTTCGCTTTAAAGTCACTGATTACTCCTGTAGAGGGAATGGAAACATTAGTTGGTTGATCTAATTTTTGCATTCCTAAACTTGATGTGCAAGGATCTGAAGTACTAGAAGGCACATTAGTGTATACTTTCTTAAGACGTGATTTGAGCTTTTGTAGGCACACTGCGTTCACTTTCTTAGCACTAACATATCGGAATCGAACTACTTGAAGGCACATTAGTGTTTCCTTTCTTAAGACTGGGCATAGAACGGATTTTCTGCTTGGAACTAGGCATAGAACAAGGCATCACAGCTTTGCCTTTTGCACCTAAGGTTAAGGATTTGGGACATGTTGCAATTACACATTCTAGCAACTCTTGAGATCGTTTGGCATGGAGGCAAGCAAACCTAATTTCACTATCAAGAGGTTTGTTAATGAAATCCTCTTCGACAATCTCACGGAGACATTCTAGACTATCCTTAAGGTGAGCACAGTATTCATGAAAAGCATGTTCATTATTCCTAAGATGAGGAGGAATATATTTAATTATCACAGTGTATTTGCAGTCTAAGGGTGACTTTGAGACAACATTCTTATTGAAAACAAGTGGCGTTTCCCATTTCACGACTTCTTAGATTCTCTATTTCCTTTTGTAAAGACGTTATTTTTTCGTTGTTTTGGTCACGGGTGACTTTTATTGAATCATATAACTCTTTAAAATGTCGTTTAACTTTTTCATTTTCTTCTAGAAAACTCTTGTTTTCGTTTTGTAAGGCATCAACTAAGTTTTGAAGATGAAAAGTTTGAGAATTCTGAGAATCTAAAGGAGGAGGCATTTGGGAGCTGTCATATTGTTCGTTTGACCCTTTAATTGAGAGATTTGGGCTTTCAACTTTCGGATCGTGTTGCAATGAGCTTGAATTTTCATCACGTTTGTTAATTTGAAAAGCGCATCAAACTCGGAGCATCGAGGATGTCTTGATATATGAGGTTTTGACATTTTCTTTAAGATGTTGATATTTTAGTTGTAAATTAAAATGCTCAACTTCCAGTTTAGAAAAATGTTTAACCAAATTGTCGTGATCATCCAGTTCAATTTTCTCGTTTAGTTTAGAATTAGTTTTTTCAAGCTCAATGACACGATCATGGGAGACTTTCAGGTGCAACCGATAATTCATGAAATTTGGAAGCATTAATGGAACAATTTGTAGCGATGAAAAACACATCTTGAGTAATACATTCAGAGATCAGGTTCTCATTTAGTGTATGCAAGTTCTTCCTCTCAATCTCATTATATTTTAGTGCTCGCTCATAGTCACTAACTTCAACTATCATTGCATCAAATTCCTTTTCCATTCCCTTAATATCGGTTTCTATCCCCTTTTTAAGACTCTCAAAGTGATCTTTTAGAAGTTTAAAGAAAGGCATGACCTCAGTTAAATAACATTCTTTCATTTGCTCAAAACCTCTTTCTCCTTCCGTAATACCAGTGGGTGTGATCCTTTTCTTGCAAGTTTTCTCAAAATCAACAAATAGTTGAAGTATAACATATTGGCTAATTAAGGTCTTGCTTTTAGTGGCAATTGTTCTAGGAACAAGATGCATTGGTGTATTAGGAGGATACACGGTCGCTCTAGGCATTTTCCAAAGAGGAGGGTTTGTTTCAACAATATTTTCACTTTCGCTTATCTAAATCCATTTTCCAGAAAACTTGTTCGGGAGTCAACAATGTATGAGGTTTAAACATGTTCAAGGAAATCCAGTTTTCCTTCTTGTAATCATGGGGTGTGATCTTTATTTTCTTCTCTATACATTTAGGATCATCTAATTTCTTGTTCATCTTTTCCCTAGTGACTTCATCGGATTTCTTATCTTCCTCAGTGCACTCAACGCAACTAGGTTTCTGTCTAGGTTTAAGGATTTCATTGCCATCATAAAGAACCTTATGAGCATTTCTAGCCCTTTTAATGACCTCTGGATTTGGTTCCTCAACAAGGGGAATGCTATGCTTATCGCTTAGGACCCTATGCTTAGTGATCATGTGAGCAATCTGAATGGTGTTCCCTTGTATGTACAACTTGTTTTCAAGTTTGTTTTTCAAAGTTTTCAGATTAGAAAAATTTTTCAAGAGTTTTGATTCCTTTGCATTAAATTCTTGCTTAAGCATTTTCACATTTTCTTGAAGTTCTTGTTTTTGCTTAGCGGTTTTAGAAAGTTTTTCTTGCAAGGAATTTAACTCTTGTTTTAATACTTCTTCTCGAAAATTACTTTTTCTAATAATTGTATGCACTTGGTCATCCATTTCCTGCTCACGAGTGGTCAACTCAAATTTAGCACGTTGTTCATAAATAGCAACACGTTCTTTATAGGCATTTAATTCAGATATTACGAGAATCATCAAGGGGCACATGCGGTGTATTCATCAAAAAAATAGTCATTGTTGACTGCAGGAGATGCATCACTTGGTACAACTTCACTTTCACTTTGTTTCACATATTGATCATATGGGACAACATTGATATTACCCATATTTTCAATATTTGATACAAAAGTTTCAGTTGATAGTACTTTGTCATGCATCTTTTGCACATCGGCATCATCGTATAGTTTTAGTACCTCTGAGATGAGTTTGTCTTTGGATGGGCCAGCCTGTGTTGAAGAGGAGACCTTGGGAGAAACCATTGGAGAAATGCTAGCCATAAAGATTGTGTGTGCGGTAGGTCCATCATCCACATCAGAATCGTATGCATCACAATCAGCGACTTGAAAGGCATTCGGATGATTGTGACCTATCTCTGAATAGGTCGCTCATCCACATCGCATCATAGGTCTTGTCATTGCCCTCAGCAAGAAACAACAATTCCTCTTCATCCAAAGTAGCACCATTATCATGAGCTTGCACAAGCAGCATCTTATCTCTGAAGTAATCAGCATTCTGTGGGCGCTTTGGAGATGTGCAGTTCCTTGCAATGTGTCCCTCACCACCACAATTATAACATTTGATCGGCTTAGCTTGACCTTGATTACCATTCCTTCCCGATTCGATTACCAACATACCTCTACCGCTCCACCTCTTCCTTGATCATACTGTCTTTCTTGAATTGGTTGCACCATGACTTTCCCATCTTTACTAGAGCTTGATTGTGGGGTTGAGCAGTTAGATTTCATTGTTGGTTGAAGATGGTTGGTATGTGGAGAGAATTCATGTTTTGTTTAACCATGAGGGCTAGTTGATTAATGAAGTTCCCACGGTGCATCGGCATCAACTTGTTTGAACATGGATCGGGAATGAGTTTGTGATTACCATCACCCATGGGTATAACTTGAGATGCTTTGGTTGTGATTCCAATGTTTGAGTAGAAGGCAGTTGAATCATTTGATGAGCTTGTCTCTCCGGGATTTGTTTTGAATTGTTCAAGAATCCTCTTTTCAAACATAGCATGTCTCTCATTCTGAAGAAGGAAGGCATAGAGTTGCTCATAGTTTGTATTCTTCAATCCTTTAGTGAGCTTCACGGAAGTGACAAACTTGTGCCATTCGGGATTCATGTTGTTCACAAATTTTGAGTTCAATTGAATGTTAGGCATAGTCATTCTGATGTTCCTCATGTCATTCACCAACTTATGAAATCTCACATAGTACTCATAGACACTCTCATCCGGTTTCATCTTGAAGTGTTCAAATTCGTCATAGAGTTGTGATTCTCTGTCTTCCATAGTTAATTCGAACGAGAGAAGCATCTTGACCTTATCCCATACTGCCTTTGCCTCGGTGTTGTGATTGATCAGCTTGTAGATGTCTTTAGGAAGACCTTGAAGAACAATGTTAGAAGCCACGATATCAAGATCGAATCTCTTTTTCTCCTTATCATCAAGCTCATCATACATCTTTAGTCTGTCCATTCCGTAAATCAGAGTTCCATCTTCAGAAGTATCAAGTACATCTCTAGTCGTCTCAACTCGATACGGTCCTTCATCAATGGATTTGAGAATGTTGACACCATTTTCCTTTCCAAGGCAGTACAATCGGATTCGTTGAGCCCAAGAATCGTAGTCAGTTCTGTCAAGCATGGGTGGACGAGTATCGAACCAGCTTGAACATCCTCGAAAACAGTGGAGATGATAGTAGGAACGTTGGTAGACATGTTAACAGATTATACGGGATTTTATAACTCTATGATTAAACCGGAAAATAGATTCTTTCACAGGATTTTACTAAATCAAGAGAAAACCGTAAACAATCACCCAAGTCGCTAGAAGATAATGCACCAAGTCGCTAACCCTAATTAAGCTACACCCCCAAGTTGCTAAAGTCCCAAGTCGCTAGACAAATGCAAGTCGCTAAGTAGTAACTCGCTAACCCTCAAGTTGCTAGCAAAATTTTGGCACAATTAAGCTACTCAAGTCGCTAAAACTTCAAGTCGCTAAAGAGCAACTAAGCTACTGAGACCAAGTCGCTACCACCAAGTCGCTACCCGTAGTGGAGAGTCCACTACTTGTACTTTAATCGCTAGGTCTAAGTCGCTAGCTCCAAAGCTGTAACTCGCTACAAAATTGTGAAGCAAGTCGCTACGAAGAAAGAGATCCGTATCTCAAGTCGCTAGCAAGAAAAACCACATAAACATCACTTTTCAATCCAAAACAACCCAACCAAGATGATTCAAGCTTACCAAATGAAAACCTAAACACTTGTGATGATTCTAAACATAAAAGTACTAACAAAATCCAAGCTTTAACACAAGAAATCAACCAAATGATGCACAAACCACTAAACTTTTTCAAACTCAAAAACCACCTAAAACCACTAGAAATCCAAAGATGTGCAAGATATGATCTAACCATGGCTCTTGATACCAATTGTTGGATATTGGATTTCACAAACACATCAAACCATTAACACAAAGTGGGCGTATAAGTGAGTTTCTAGAGAAAGAAAGTTAGAGGTTTAGGGAACTTAGTGAGAGAAAGTGAAAGATATTATTATGAGCTCCAACTCTCTACCTTGGGAGGTAGAGAGTATTTATAGTCTTACATAAAACGCCACACAACGGGCTGTGGATCAGGCATACAGTGGGTAAAGACCCGTCCGTCCTCCACGGTGTTACTTAACAAAATACTACTAACCTAAATATAACTACGACTACGAGCATTCTAACGATTACATATACTTGAGGTGACCGACTCTTTAATACCGGGAATTTCTAATTCCTAACAAGTACTTGACCAGAAACCATCAAAAGTTTCACAAGATATGATACAACATGTATACGAGTGTAACAAAAATAATAAAACTGTTGTGCAAAAAACAGTTTGTGACCTTTTTCTTTATTGTTAACCCATACAACTTTTGACCAAAAAGAAATACATTAAACTTGAATAAAAATCTGTTAAACACTAAAATAATGTTAAAAGTTAACAACTTTGTTAAAAAAATAGATTTTTATACAAGATTTTGACAAGATAAAATCACCAAAAAATCAACCAATGATACAAAACCGACCGGGCTCTTGATACCAATGTTAGGATCGATTTAATGGATGATTTGGTGAATCGGGAGGTCTTGGAAGATGGAAGAACACCATCTTCAAGTTAGAGAGATAAAGTATAGAGAGAAGGGAAAACTAGTGTGTGTATTATTATTGAAAGGTAAAGTTTACACAACGAGTCTCACCCTCCTAGGAAAGTCTAGGAGGGTATTTATACCTAAACACATACAACTATGACTAAATGACATAACAAGCCCTTGTGTTTAAGGTAACAAAGATAGAAAATGTAATCCCGTCAATGTCGTTCCATTTACGAGCTAGGAGCGATTCCAACAGATACCATGTCTTTTGTAACCTATTGTAACCGGTTGGTTGCTTACATGGATAAACAATAATTTATTTCGCTAATATATTAAACGGATTATTAAGTGATCACAATACCACACACAAACCTAACACACACTAATATCTTTAACCTAATTATACGATCCCAATATCCAAATCCTTTTTCCCAAGAATCTAAAATGTGGTAATAAAAATTGGGTTCGATTACAGTTGTCATCTTCTCCAAAAAGGTAACTTTTACTGTCTGATTATAGTTTTTTGTTTGATTTGTAAAATTAGGGTTTTTGTGTAAAATTAGGGTTTTTTGAAATTAACAATTTTTCTTGTTTGATCATATTTCAGATGGCAACAGGATCCACGTTTTTGATAAAATACCATCGTGGTGGTGTATTTGTAAGAGACCCTCTTTTTTATAACTATGAAATTCTTAGTGAAATTCCAGATGTTGATCTTCTTTCATTAGACTTGATAGGTTTTTCTAAACATTCGGAAACTGTATGTATTGGTGAAGTGAAGTCTTTGTTTTATTTGGTACATGGCTTAGATTTTCACTTAGGATTGAAACCCTTAAAATGTAAGGATGACTTTGATTCTTGTGTTTAATGTGGTATTGATAATGATCATGTCTTGCATATATATGCATCTCATTATGAGTTTGATATAAATGACACCATAGCTGAACAAAATAATTCTGATAGTGAAAGTGACATAGAGGATGCTGATTATAATGTGTATGATTATTGTAGTTCTGAAGAGAGTGACATTGCTTCACTTGACCATTTGTATGAAGGTGAGGAAGAGGTTTTAGATGTTAGGACTAAGAGTGTAGGCCCTGCACCTAAGAGAAAAGCTTCTAAGATGTTTGATGAAAACCTTTTGTCTATAATTTACAATGGTTTGCCTAAAGATGACTTTATTGAAAAAGATAGTCATCCTAAAAAAATAGATGATGAGGATAAGTTGGGTGATCAGTGGCCAATCCATGATCCTAGTATCAAATGGAAGTTTAGGAGGCCACAGTTAGGTGAGAGGTATGAGAATCCTGAGAAAATGAAAAGAGCATTGGCATTCTATTCTTTGGCCAATGGTTATAAGCTATATTGTAAGGTAAGCAATCCTAAGAGACTTTTAGCTAAATGTTCAACAGATAACAAAGAAAAGAAATGCCCATTTAGATTATGGGCATCTTGGATGCAAGCAGGGAAAGAGAAATCATTTCAAATCAAAACCCTAGTTGATGAACATGTGTGTTCTAGGACATATGAGTATGGTACCTTAATAACAAGTAACTGGGTTGCTAGGAATTTTGCTAAAAAGATCATGGTCAACATTACCATAATAGTTAGGGCTCTAATTGCTTTAATATTAAAGAAATACAAGTGCAAAGTAATTGTTGGTCAAGCTAGAAGGGTAAAGAGTAAGGCTTTTGTAGGACCGATAATACTTGAGATTTATGTGGTTCGGGGGGTCGGGGAAGCTCAAAGAATGAATAAGACATGGTATTGTTTAGATTGATGTAAAGGGAAGATGTGTGTGTTTCTAGAGAGAAGAAGAAGAAACCACACACACCTTATTTTACAAAGTGAACTTCCTACCCTCCTAGTTGGGACTAGGAGGGGTATTTATACTTCAACAAGCCTAACTTAGCACTATTGACTAAACTAGTCCTTGTGAATGAGTAAAAGAAGAAACTAATGCAATTCCCGTAATGACTTCACTTTAGCGAGGCTAACAATCTCTCCCCAGGTGATGTCATACGGGAGTTGCTTACAATGTTCCCTACAAGCAAAATTAAATACAAAAGATAAGCCTTGGCAGCTCAAGAGTGTCTTCACAAACTTCAAACTTCATGAATCTTCTCAGCTGCCATCTCTTTACTTGCAGAAGAACAATATGAGCAAATCTAATTAGGGATTAAATCTGACCTTTTTGCTCTCCCCTAATTAGTGCTCTCCCCAAACTGACAACCTTTCGATGAGTTTCCGAATTCGAAGAAGTCGTTTGATAATTAAATTAGAACCGTCTTTAGTCTTCTAACACGCAGCGGAAAATGTAGAAAAGACTGTCGACTCAACCTACTTCAAGATTGTCCATTCGGGGGAATAATATATCAACATCTTCATCTCACCAAATGCATTCCAGTTATCTTGCATATATCAAATCAGCCCATAATGTACACATTTCTCTCCCACGAAGGTTACGATTTATCAGAATCACATACAATTGTGTACATGAAGCATTAACTGGAAGCATTCTATCATAAATCAAATCAGCCCGTGAGAAGATGTCGATAAACAATACCATTTGAAATTGTCTAAATCATTTCAACCCCCTGTATCAAAATTCAACGGTACATGCGTAGTAACCACATGTGAGGATAACCCAATATGACGAACTTGAGAATGAAGTCAAATCTCCCGGTTGAATACTTAAGCTTGTACTATCCTTGTGTAAAAGAACGGTGTACCCAATGTACAAAACCTCTTGGCGTATCCTCAACTCACGTTGAGACACGAAGTGATAGCTACTGTGTGGGTTAAGAGAGAAAGAATCACAAAAGTAACTAGATAGCAAGTCTTCATCACACTCAACATATTTGCCGGACAAGTCATCTTCGCGTAAGGGAAGAAAGAAAGAAGACGAAATAAGTAAATTCGCCCGTCAAACGTCACTTCAAACCCAAGTAAATAATAAAGAGTCATCTCCGTGGTCACGATTGAAATACATCGAAACCTTTAGCCGTGAACATGTATCCTCGTGAAAATATTGTCATACCAAAATACCAATACCAAAATACCATTCTTTAACTTTATCAAATATGTATCCTAATTTGAAGAATTCGGATGACACATTTTTATGCCATAAGTCTGTTTCTCGTATAGCCCCATATCCAAACGTTATATCTCAGCCCTATCAAATACATGCCAAAGCCCAAGTCCATGATTGTGAGATACCAACCCACGATCCATATATGAAACTCTTATATCCGGTTAAGACTTTGGTTCACATTCCTTGACCTAAACCTAATATCACTTCACATTTACGCAGTCACCACAAACACTAAAAAATACTGATAACACATACGCCTCCCACCCATTCTCTCTCATACCAAAAACACAGATCTCTCATCTCATCTTCAACATCAAACTCTATCCGAGCACTTGATTCACAATCACAAATACACAAGGCTGATTCTCCATTAATCCACATGAAAGGCACGATTCCAAACAACCCTTTATAATCATTTCAGCCTATGAACCATTCGAATCATACAAGTCTTCGAAAAGATAATGAATTGAAGGTTGTCTTCAAGATCTTAATGGTCTCGGGTAGGTTGTTTTGTATTGTTTTCATGTTATTGGTCAGAGAACGAATCAAGAAAAGGATTAACAGCCTTGTTAATGCTTTATCTTATATATTCGAATATTCAAATGAATCTAAGCTTCAATAATAAGAGTCGATGATGAGTTGTGTCTCTCAATTATAGACTTTTACAAGTCTAGATGTGCCGGAGTATACTTCGAGATAACAGTCTGAGATTCATTTGTATATTTCTTGTTGTACCGAGTCTTGATTGAGAGGTATAATGGAGTTGGAGGAGGTGAGATTAGGTTAGTATTGGATTTGGTTGAGGCTGTGGTAACTTCTTATAATCACAATAGTCCGAATGCTTTTTTTTTCATTTTGGTTTTGTTGACATGTGATGTTGAAATACTGAACTCATATGAGTTGGTTTGGTATTTGGTTTATGTGGTATTTGGTTATGTGGTCAAGGTCAATTTTACGCGTATGGTATTCTTTTCCAGTTCTTGCTTACGCGTAACTTTCAGTCCAACTCTTATGCGTAACTACGTTCAAAAAACTTAAGCGTAGGGTCAGGCTTACGCGTAACGTTGCTTATGCGTAGCCTACGGCGTAACCTTGCTTAAGCGTAAAGCCGGAAGCTTAGGCGTAAGCATACGCGTAACTTTTCATCTGGCGTAACTTCACGCGTAACACCGTTGTAGATTCTTCTTACGCGTAAGTTTAGGGTTTTGACCCTTTGACCACTTTTTCCGGCGAGTCTTTCAGACCAAAAATTCCGTTCAGCTTCATATATACCCAGAAAAAGCATAAAATGTTTCTTTTAACCTTGTTTGACCACGAAACTGACGGTTTGACCACAAGTTTTTCCACGAGATTGGTACAAAACGGTCAAAAATAATGTTATCAAGCTGAATCTTGGACCAGAAGCAGAAAAGCGCACATAAAGGTGTTGACTTTTTTTTTGACCAATAAGATACAATGATATGTAAGAAACTGTTTAACCACAAAAAGGAGGAAAAAAAATTTTTTCGAGACATATAAATATGGTAGAAAACAGTTTGAACACATAATCTAAACCACACAAATCGATAAAAACAACAACCTGGCTCTGATACCAATTGTAGGACCGATAATACTTGAGATTTATGTGGTTCGGGGGGTCGGGGAAGCTCAAAGAATGAATAAGACATGGTATTGTTTAGATTGATGTAAAGGGAAGATGTGTGTGTTTCTAGAGAGAAGAAGAAGAAACCACACACACCTTATTTTACAAAGTGAACTTTCTACCCTCCTAGTTGGGACTAGGAGGGGTATTTATACTTCAACAAGCCTAACTTAGCACTATTGACTAAACTAGTCCTTGTGAATGAGTAAAAGAAGAAACTAATGCAATTCCCGTAATGACTTCACTTTAGCGAGGCTAACAGCTTTGCAGCAATATGAGACATGCTTAGAGGATCACTATGGAATTCTATGGTCTTATGCTGCTGAGATCCTTAAATCTAATCCAGGATCAACTTGTAAGCTTGGTGTTGACTTAATGCCTGATGGATAGAACTACTTTAGTAGCTTTTATGTATGCTTTAAAGCTTTGAAACAAGGATGGTTAGATGGATGTAGGAGGGTAATTGGTTTGGATGGATGCTTTCTTAAAACCATATGCAAGGGAGAACTGCTATCAGCTGTAGGTAGAGATGCCAATAATCAAATCTATCCAATTGCATGGGTTGTGGTTAGTGTTGAGAACAAGGAGAATTGGAGTTGGTTCATGCAGTGTCTTATTGATGACTTAGGCATTGCAGCTGGTGAAGGTCTTACCATCATATCTGATCAACATAAGGTATAATCCTTTTAATTTGACAAGTAATTAAACCGGTTTAGATGGTGGTGGGGTTGGAAAATAGAGCGAGAAAGAGTAATAGGTGGCGGTTGATTGGTTTTTTTTTGTTTTTTTTTTACTCCCTCCGTCTCAAAATTATTGTCACCAGACAAGAAGCACATAGTTTAATAAAAGTGGGACCCTTATAAATTTCAACCACTCAAATAGAATATTCCTCCACTAAATTCTATTTTTATTACCTAAAATAGAAGGTGGACAATTATTTTGAGACATCCAAAAAAGGAAATATGGACAATTATTTCGAGACGGAGGGAGTATTTTTTTTTATATGTGTTTGAGATAAGGCTGTCTAGATATAGGTTCAAAAAGGGTGGTGTGTACAAGGTAATGTCCACATAAGCATAAATTTTAAATAAATATTAGGTGCCAATTTATTGTACCTAATGAGCCGGTTGCCGGTTATCGTATTTACTAGATTATAATGAATTTGAAAGTTTGATATGCTAGAATGACAAATAAAAAAGTTCGTTTACTAATTTGAGAAATTTGAAAAAATATGTTACTATTTAATAGACTTAACCTTTGAAAATAACCCTTAACTACTTTGTCATTTTCCCTACTTTCAAACTAGAAATTTTTTATGGCATTCAATTCTTCTAATGATTAAATAAAATAACTCAATTTTAAAATTTCACTCTCTCATTTGCATGTAAAAGTCAAAATTAGAACTAATTTGGTCAACATTTCTTCAATTTCATTGTTAGAAAGAAATAGCATAAAAAACATAGATTTTTTAAATTAAAAATAAAAGATGATAAATAAAACTTTAGTTTTTCAATTTAATTTAAGTTATATATAGACTTAAATGTAAACTTATCTATTTCATATATATTTTATATATTTAACAAACGTCTCATATACTTTATAGCCATATAATTTATATTGTTTACAAAAACAACATCTAAGTTGTAGCTATTTATAAATAAAACTATTATTTTAGATTAAATTAATATATATGTATACAATTATAAATATCAAAATGAAAACATGAATTATTGGGATATTTATATACTATATATTTAAAAACTTAAAAACTTGAAAATGAGTAATGTGTTATACCCAAAAAACCTTTGATTAAAAATGGTAACGACATCTGTTACTAAATTAATAGTTTAAATAGTATTTAATCCTCAAAAACTTTATCATTTTACATTTATAACACGTAGACTTTTTCTCTCGCAATGACTACAAACTGAACTCGTAAGTGTTGCATCAAGAGTCATACCAAAACCATAAGTTCGCAAGTATAATTATTTGTCGTTATACACCGTTGCTTTACACGAGTATTTATCTAGTGTAAATAAATATACGGAATTTTACATATACAAAAGACTCATATTATTCCCCCTTTTATGAGTTTAAGTAAAGATGTCTGAAAAAGTTATTTTTTTTACTATTCGCGTTCAATAACCTATGTGTATATAGGTTAAAAATTAAAATACAACTAAAATTATTATTAGTCACGTATATTGGACTGGATTTGATTCAAATTTAACACTGTGTGTTCATGTTCCTTTGCGTCTACAAATATATGTTTTATAAATAAGTATAACTGTTAATGATCGAGTATATAATAATAAAGCGTATAAATTCACACCGAACAAACATAGTTAAAATATAATTATTAGTTATTGTGATATTTAAATGAAAGATCAACCGACTATGTTATTTCTCTTTATAAGTTAAACCAGTGTATACGCTGGTTTCAAAATAAAATACGGTTAAAATTATCGTTAATGGGAACAAAAGTATTAAAATGAAAGCACATGTTACTGTGATGTGTAAATAGATACGCGAGATTGTACATCTATACTACATATAATAGAAAAATTGTCAAATCTTGAAAAGTGAAATATTGAAAGTCAAAGGTGAGAGAAATGTGGTGTAATTAATACTATTATTAAAACACCTCATTACTTAAAAGTATAATAATTTATTCACATTGTACAATGTAGGTCCAAAAGTTATGGATCTAAGTAGCCTTTGTATGACTTATAGTAAACTTGAATAAATCCAAATTCACTATGTGAAGAACTCTTAACAACTCCTTAATGTGCTAATGCGGAAAATCAACACAATAAGTATCAAGAACACAATAATAAACTAACTTCGTATTTTCTATTGATTATTTTTAACAATGGTTAAGGCTTACAACTCATACCTTAACCTAATACCTTAGGGATCCTTTTATACACCAAGAAAACCTAATTGACTACAAGACTTGTAGAAGGGTAAAGATATCTATTCCTAAGATATCTCTACACGTACATATCCATTCCTAATATAACTATAACAAACTATTCTGTTTTTATCATAAACAGACTTAACTATCAACACTTTGTTCTGCCAGACTTAACCACATTAGTACTGGCAGACTTACTTAACACTAACAGACTTAATTCTGTCTTACCAGACTTAACTATCATACTAACAGAATTAATACTAAACAGACTTAAACAATCTTAAATCTGTTTTACAAAATATAATTCCCTACAATCCTCCCCTAACTTGATCTTCACTTGTGAACTTCAAGTTCTTTGTACTCTTTGAGGATCTTGGAATTATCTTTGGACTGCATCATTGAATATTCTTTATTGTGTGATATGTGCTGGATCCAAACTTCAAAATGTCAGCACTCCATGGTCTTTTCTGCAAACAATGATTGTATGTACATCAATTCGTAAGAGTTTCATGCTATTCTCATCACATCCTGGTGTGTAAACTCCTGTGAGAGGTGAATCATAGAAAACTTAATGGATTTGATGTCTCTTTACCAATTAGCCATTACTATTGGAGTAGCCAATGTTCTGGTGTATAAGACCATGGTACATTGATAACCATCTGATTTTTAGCAAACCAGCAACTATCAACAGATTTGATTAGTCTTTACCAAAAGCCGTTTGCTTTTGGACTAGCCATGGTTTTCCAGTGCCTTTACCACAAGACATGAACTTGTGGGCTAGCCAACTCTTCATCAACACATATATGGTGAGTTGAGCACCATACAATTTTTGGTAAATTGTCAGCCATAAACGAATTTGAGTTATCTTTACCAGAGTCGTTTGCTCATGGATTAGTCAGTCCTTATGTGTGTTGGACATGGTAGACTGATAACCATTTGTTGTGTTGGTGCTATGCACCTTCACCAAGTGAAACTCCCTCAAAATCCATTTATACTTGTTAACTTTTAAAATAGACTCAACAGCACTTAGAAAATTCTTTCAAACACTTAAAACTATTGCTGTTGAGCTTTTGATTCAATTAATTTGAAAAGTTTATAGCAAGCATCATCCTTTACCTCACCAAGCAATTTCTTGTCAAGCATTGCCCTGCAGATCCTATTTGGAAGTGGATAATCCACTTCTGTTAGCATATAAACAATTAAGGTTTCTAATTCCAAATAGTGAACCTGACAAGCATGGAAATATCTCCATTTTATGACTTGTTCTTGATTAGCCAGCTTTCATATCTCATCCTTAGCATCTGGTGCCTCATACATAGTCTTCAAGTCACCCAATAGGACTCTTTCATACTCCTCTTCAGGTCTCTTGTCACCATGTTTCTCCATCATCAGGTGGTACATAGTCTTTAAATCATCCCTGGATAAATCATTTAACAAGGCAGGAAAGTTTACATATATTATGTCAGAATAATTTTCCCTTACTATCTGGTAAACCCCTTTGTTTCCAGTTTTGATGATTTGAACTTTGGCAATCTTTGTAGGAAGTGTTGATCCTTTAGGAATGGAGCCCATAGTAAACTCTTCATATGAAGGTTCATCAACCTTGTCCTCCATGTATTTATCCACTTCCTCATTTACCTCAGCCTTATCCTTCTTTGTAGGCTTCTTTGCTTTGCTTTTTCTTCTAGTTCACTTAAGCACAGGTTTTTCTGGCTTTTCCTCCTTCTTGACCTTTTTCAGATTCAACATCCTTCTCAACCTCTGGAATAACAGCTACTTCTTCAACCTTTGTAGTCTTTTGCCTTTTAGCTTATTTAGGTTGAAGATGTATGTCTTTTCTTTTGAGCTTAGATGCTTCCAGTTCGGAGTCCATTGGAGCAAAACTTTGAACCTGCTTGACCACATTTTCAAATTCTGCTTTGAGATCCTCAGCTTTTAGCTTCTTCAAGTGATTCAATTTCCAGCTGGGATGACATTGACTTTTGATATAGTTGATCATATATTCCCTTTGATCTCCTTTTTTCAGATGTCTGTTCATTCTTTCCATTAGCCTCTATTCCCTGAGAAGCCTCTTCTTCTCATTGACCATCTCTACCATCTTTCTAGCAAAGTCTTCTGCTCCAATATCTGGTAGGATGTCCCTATTAACTTCAAGTCTGGCTCTGATGGTGTCCCCATCTTCATCAGAGTAAAACTTTGCAGATTCCAGAACTTCAGCTTGTCTTTTCTTTTGCTCCTCAGTTAGTTCTGGTGGGCTCTGCAAGTTTCTAGCAAGCAACTCATCATCCATTTTCTGTCTTGCTAGCTTGGCTGCTGCAGCTGCATCCACTGCTTGTATCCTAGCAATATCTGCCATGCTAGCTTCATCTTTCATAATCTGTCTTTTAGTCTTTTTAGACTCAGAAATTTCTTCCATTATTCCTTTTCCTTCTCTCTGAGGGACACTAGCAGACTTAACTTCAGCATCACCACCAGACTTAATCTCTGCTTCAAAGCCAGATTTAACTTCTTCATCACCACCAGACTTAACTTCAACAGAACTTGCAGCTTCTTTTTCAGATTTCTTCTTCTTCTGGCTTAGGTTCTTAATCAAGATCTCAGTTGCTTCCAATCCTTGAGGACTAATTGTTTCCTCAAAGGATTTCTTTGTTGGTGTTCTATAGTCTGATCCACCCTCCTGCATATTCCTCCCCTATTTGGGATAATTTTCTTCACCTTCTGAATCAATGATATCTATCCCCTTTTGTTTGAACTTTCCCTCCAGTCTTTTAACCCTATTGACCAATTTGATGACAGCAACTGCTTGAGTCTTCTTTATCTTTTTTAGATCCTTTTCCAACTTGTCTATTCTGTGTGACTTAAGTATGATATCACCATAATTAACCATTTTACACTTACAGTAAAAATGGCACAGCTTCAATCTTGCTTTCATCCATGCAATTCCTGGAAAATTAATTCAAAAACCAAGAAATATACAATAGGTAGTTATTTAAACCAGAATTAACTCAAATTAGCTACCAGAATTAATTCTTAGAATAACAAATTGAAAATCAATTGTTTAAGCACATCAAAAATATTGTAGCAAACACAGAGATCAAAGTTATTTCAAGGTGTTCCAAATGCACCAAATCAAACTAACACATTCAAAATGATCTAACTATCCATAGAGTAGCCTATGCTACCACCAAAGGTAATAGAACCTCCTTGGACTTCTTCAAACTCCTCCAAGTGATTCTTCTTACCAGTCATATGCCTAGAGCATCCACTATCAACAATTCCTCTGCTTCCTGACTTCTGGTGTGGATGTTCCTGCATATCAAAAAGAGAAATTAGTTTCTCTTGGGGACCCAGGCCTGTAGACGCTTGGGTCTGCCTTGTAGACCTTGAGAATTCAAATTATAAGTTGAAGATGGTCCACTATTACTCTTGGAGTGTGGTTTGGTCTGTCTCCAAGTATAACCTGCTGAGGGCTTAACAACAGTCCCCCATTTACCCTTTGCAGCATAAGATTTAAACATTTGAGTTGTATTATGAAGTATGGGTCTTCTCACAGGTGAATGTGAACCATAATGAAATCTTTGGTTGAATTGGTTCACCTGTGGTTTTCTAAACTTGGGACTGGGTGAAGGACTAGTAGGTTTTGATTTAACATTCATATACCCAGAATTAACTTTGGCTTGACCAGAATTAACACGACCAGAATTAACCCTAGACATGTTACCAGAATTAATATTTTGCCTATCAGAATTAATTGGTACACCAGTACCCACATTTGCCCTAACAGAATTAACAAATGAACTACTAGTATTAGGTACTAGTCTAGAAACAAACTGATTAGCATGGTTGAACACAACTAGGTTGAACTGTTTCTGGTTTAGACACAACAGTTTTAGCGAAGATGACAGACTCAGCTTGTTTTGGTTTGGGCACATAAGGCTTACTGATTAAAACTGGTTTGGAAATCTATATGGGTTCAGATTTAAGCTCAAGAGAACATTCAAAGAAATTTCCAATGGATCCTTCACAGTCATTAGATTGACAGGTAGAGTACTCACTGGATTTGTCTTCTGAGATACTCGTTCCAGGACTCTTCCCAAATGATCCTTCACTATCATTGGATTGATAGGAGAATTCAATGGAATAGTCTTGAGACACAAATTTTTTAGGGTTTTTCCATTTGCTGTAATCAAGTAAAGACTCGTCAAACTTTTGTTCAGGTTTAGGTGTATAGTCTTCATTAAGTGGTGGTGGAACTCCTTTATAATTATTAGTTTTAACAAATATTCTATAAAGTGGTTTACCAACATAGTCTTCTTCTGAACTACCAAATATACCAGGTTTCATCTCTTTCTCATAACACAAAACCTCACTATCTGATTTAATCTCATTACCTAAACCCAATTTACAGTTAGAGCTCATGCTAGAATTAATTAGCCTATGTAGATTTTTAGAAGACTCTCTGATAAGGATTTAAAACGTACACTTTTAAGTGGTCATTTAAGCCCTTAATAGCCCACTTTTATATCTGTTACTGCTTAATTTTGTTCCTTTTTACGTTTTAGATCTCTTGGAAGCAAAATGCTGGAATGATGCATTTTTGGACAAAAAGGAGTGAATATATGAAGAAAATGGCTAAGTCAAGATCAAGATACTCAAGCTGCTGGAATAACACCTGGCGGCGTCCCAAACAGAGGGCGACGCCGTCCCTATTTTGTGACGACTCCCGAGCGAATTTGATATTTTACACCTGACGGCGTCAGGCTTTGAAGAGTAAGGGCGTCACGAAGACTTTTCTTCTCAGACGGCCTAGATCCGTTCAGGCGACGTCAACAAAGACTGACGGCGTTACAACCACAACGTGACGTCGTCCCAATGATGACTTGACCAAGACGAAACCCTAATGGCAACGATCTGACGGCGTCCCAACTATAAGGTGACGTCGTCGCAGTTGTAAAATTATATATAGAAATCGAATTTTCAGACTTTTAGGAGGTAGACTTGTGGAGTAAAAACCTAAAACGATTTCGGTCCGGTTTGGATAGTATTTTAGGGTTCTCATACCCTATTTTACATCAAGATAAGTAATTTACTTCATTGATTTCACTATGTCTTCAATTATATGTGTGTATGCTTGCATGTTTAACATGTCCAGCTAAATTTCTTGTGTGTTTGCTTAGATATATGAAACCTAGTTATTAATTATTGATTGGTTGTCTCTTATCTTAATTGTAATTGGCTTATGATTGCACTAGGTCATCGTTGTGTTTTTAATGCTTGAGTAATCTTTGTGATCCTTAGTTTATAACCACCTAGCGTAATTGTAGGCTAAATATCCAAAGATAACCTTTGTGTTAGTTTATGAATCCTAGAGATCTCGTAGGCAATAACCTTAAGGTATACTTAAAGAGTTAGGGATAAAAGCATACCCTACGACCTTAGAAGACACAACGCTTTAAGGATAAGGACGTGACAATTCAACCACCAATAAAAGATAACTAGGGAGTAATAGTATCTAGGTAGACACATTTTTAATCATCATACGAGCACACATCAAATAGATATAGACTACCCCTTAGTTTAGATAATTAGATAAGTAGAGTAATCGGTAGAAGTACCAACCCCTAAATCCAAACCCCGAGATTTTACCTTTAGCTTTCTAAAAAAATATAAAAGATAAAAAATAATCTTCCTCAACCTCAAACCTTAGCATAGTACATCTCTCACTAGCATTCCTATTCCCCTAGAGAACGATATCAATACTCGAGGCTTACTCAATACTTCACTACAACAATTAGGTTCACTGCCTAGGGCGTTGAAAAACTTGCTCGACGAAAAGGAAGTTTCTTTGACCGAAGCGCGTTATCTAGCATCAAGTTTTTGGCGCCGCTGCCAGGGAATAGAATAGCTAGTTAGATTTCCATCTCGTTTAGGTTTCCTTGCTTGATTCCTATCAAGTAAGATTTTTTCTCATTTTTTAGCTTTCTCATAGTCTATCCCCCTTCTTCGTGCCTTTGTTAGTAATCCTATCACTTTTCATCATGGAAGGTGATAACCCGCCACCACTCATCGATCCACCAATCAATGACCCACCAAGAGGCCGTACTCTTGGTGAATACTCTAGACCAATACACCAAGGCTATAGGAACACTATTGAGCTCCCCGATCAAGCTCAAACTACGGCCATGCGATCCGACACCATCCGGTTGGTGCAAAACGGATGTGCATTCCATGGACTTCGTTCCGAATATCCTAATCAGCATCTTAAGGATTTCCTAAAAATAGTCGATTCCATCGACCTTGATACTACTACTCGGGAGACCACGTGCTTGCGTCTCTTCCAATTCTCTCTACGGGACCAAGCTAGTAATTGGCTTGAGCGAATTCCCGCCGGATCCATCTCAAGTTGGGATGATCTCACTACTCGTTTCCTTGCCCAACGTTTCCCACTGGGGAGAACTACCAAACTTAGGAATGAAATCTTGATGTTCCAACAACGTCAAGGTGAATCTCTCTACGAGCCATGGACTCGATTCAAGGACTTGCTCCATAAAGTCCCTCATCACGGCATCGATCTTTGGCTTCAAGTCCAAATCTTTTACGATCATGTCAACTTCTCAACTAAGCAATCCATCGACCAAGCGGCCGGTGGCAAACTTAGTGATCTCACCGCGGAAGAATCATGGGGTACAATAGAGGACCTTGCCCTCTATGACGAAGAAAGTTGGAATGACCCCCGTGAGTTGCACAAAACCGTCAAGGCAATCTCCTTGCCTCCCATTGACTCACAAACTTCCGATCGTAGGATGCTCGAGCTTGAAGATCAAGTCAAATTCCTAATGAGCTCTTACGAAAATCCTAAGTCTTCACATCAAGTGAACAAAATCACTCTACCTTGTGAGTTATGTAGTGGTCCCCACGACACTCGTGATTGCACAGACTCCCAAAATAAGCTTTTGCGGACAACGCCTCCACGCGTACCGACGGAGCGGGAGAGAAGTGATACACTTTCAAGCCCGAACAAAAAAACTTAGGAAACTCCTACAACCCCTCATGGAGGAATCACCCTAAGTGGAGCCAAAACTCAAACCCACCCCAAAGCTCATCTAGTCCACCCAATAGGTTCAACCCTCAAAATACCAGGAATTCCAGTAGTCTTGAGGCAATTGTGTCTAGATTCATGTCATCTCAAGAAACTCGATTGAGCTCGACGCCCTCTTAAAAGCCTTCAATGACCGGAAAATTGGAGCACTACCAAGTGACACTATAAAGAACCAAAAGTGAATTTGATTTCATCAACTTCATGTTCTTGCTCACCTTGTGAAAGTTCGTATCCATGCCCTTCACACCCGAAAGTTCATCCGGTTAACGCTATCAACACGGGTTCCAAGCGATCCCTCATGAAGTACCAAGGACCCGAACCATTGGTCCAACCAATTCTTGAGAAACCCGTCAACCAAGAACCCAAACCTAATCTAAAAGAGGAGTACAAGGAACTCCACCAAGAAAAACCGGTTCTTAAAGTCTTGGCTCATGCACCCTATTATAATGCTTTAAAAGAAAAATATGAGCAAGAACTCAAGCTAGGAGAATGTGGGTCCGCATTTGTGCAAAATAAGTTACCTAAGAAGTTAGATTATCCCGGGATATTCATTCTTTCGTGTAGGCTTGGAAACTCCAAACCTTTTGACACTTTAGCCGACTTAGGATCAAGCATCAATCTTCTTCCGTTGTCCCTCCATAGAAACCTTAACTTAGGTAAGATAGAACCAACGGAAACCATCTTAGGTCTACCGGACGGTAGTATGGCATATCTGGTAGGGATAATAAAAGACATGGTAGTACATGTAGGTGAATTGACTCTTTTAGCGGATTTCCATGTGCTAGACATGAACAAAGACCTGACATGCCCATTATTAGTAGGAAGAGGATTCTTAGCTACCGCTAGTGCCATAATTGATTGTAAGATGTCTAAGATAGTGGTAGGAGAAGGGAGTGCTAGGTCAATTTATGATGTCAAAAAGCATGTCTACTACAAAGAGGAAGAAATTCCCTACGAGATCATGTTAGATAGAACACCATCTAGATATGGACCTTGGACTAATAAAGACTTTGTAGGTCCTCAACGACCTTTTTATCTCGAAGAGTCCTTTGTTAGTAACTCAACTTTCCATGAGCAAGAATTGGCTAGAGATATGGAAGTGAACCCGTTCGAGGATTCCTTAGTGTTTAGGAAGATGGCCGAGTTCCTAGGAACCTTGCCCGTTAACCTTAACATGAATAAGTGGAAAGTTGAGAGTGCTAAGCATAATTGGAATTGGGATAGACCACCTAATGATGGAAATGCAGAATGGCACATTAAGATGACAATCTATGACCCCGATGGAGAAAAGTTTGAAAAGGAATATGGACTAAGTACCACTAGGAACTTAAAGGATAAGTTTGATCCTTATGAAATTCTTGAGGATAAACTTACTTACATAGGTATGTAGGACACGACTTAGTCTAGCTACAAGACTCATAAATAAAGAAAAGCGCCGTGAGGCAACTCATGCTTAATTGTTTGCTTGTTTGTGTGTCATATATCTTTTCATTATTGTATGTTCTCATGTTTAAATTTGTGAAAATGCTTTATTTTGTCTTTAACCTCGTCTTAATTACATATAAAGGTATTTTACAAAAGGGATAAGTGTAGGGAAGATTACACACGTTTTCAAAAAACGTGCACATAAGAACTACGATTATTGAAAAATATATATATGTGTGTTTGTTAGAGTCAAATGCTTGTATCGAGTCATAATGGATGTTTTGCAGGGATTTTTCTAGATTTTAAAGGTGTAATTTTTCAAGAATTTTTCCAGAAAAAAAGAACCAGTTTCGTCAGGGATAACCGGCCTGGCGTCAGTGCAACACGACGACGGGAAGAGTGACTTATTACTTTCTCTCGTTTTTACGTTACTTATAAATTTTTGGAAATTCTCGGGTCTTAATTTTCTAGAAAATCTGCAAACATCCATTCCACAAGCATTATATCCTAATCTAGTAGAGTCATATATAATTTTACCGCCGATTTTATGTGAAGGTTTCGACTATTTTCTTAAAGTGTGCAGGTTTTATTTATCAAGAAAAAGAAATATAAGATTGGATGGATCTTTTCACGCATACATTCTTCTTGGAAATAATTTAACCACTATTTCACACGGATCCTACTGAGCTAATCAGGGGATTATTAGTTTCTTTCTCTTTTAATTACCTTCCATTATCATAACGATACAGGGGGAACATTGGGGACCATGTTCAGTTTAAGTGTAGGGAGGGAGAATAAAACGGGAACTTTGAAACTATGCGTATCCTAGATCATTTGTCTTGTCCTATTTCATTTGTGTAATAAACCATGAGAAATATTTGTTAAGGCAATTTTAGTGCCAAATTTAAAATTTTTCATGACTTGTACGGGTGGGACTTTAGTCTTAACAAAGCGTCTCATGAATAGGAGTTATATGACTAGCACAAAAACCCTTTACCACTCAAATTCCACCCCAAATGTGAGCCCTAGATCTATAGGAATTAAAGCATTCACCTTTAATGCTTGAGTATCTGCGTAGTATATTATTAGATTCTAGAACTTGTTTTGTGATGCATTCGAGATCGCTAGTGAGACTACACTTGTGTAGTTAGGAATAACTAAATGATAAGAGGCATTAGGATAACCCTTTTTGATACATGTATTATAATTACTTCTTCCACATCGGTTGAGTAATTCCCCACACCCTAGATGTACTCATCTTTAGTACGATATCCCTAGTTAACCCCTTAGAGCCTATCCTTTTCGGTTCTCGGATGTTTCGGTTTCCGAAATATCAATGAAGAGCATTGTTTTCAATCCACCCCTAAATGTACACCCAAATGCGCCTAGCCTACCTTGTATTCACTCACTTTTAGTACATTATTGTTATCATACTAAACCCTTAGTTCAATTATCTAGTTAATTGCATGGTTGCTAAGTCGAGTCATATCTTTTTGTACACGGTTTGGGACGATGGGACTCATGGGTAAAGTTAAATTTTATGGAGTGACGGGAAAGAACGTTCAATTCAAATTCCCTTTATTTACGTAATAATGTACTCCAAGTGTTATGATCTTTTCAATTCGGGTCAAATTAGTGTTAGAGTAATAAAAACTCAAGTGTAGGGATGTGCCTATAAATCCCTTATATTTTGATGTTATCGTAGGGATGGTAGAGTAAAGTGTATGCAAAAAATAAATAAATAAATAAATAAAACATCCTACATACATCTATCTATATTTATGTTTGTTTATTTCAAAGTTATCTAGAGTTTAGAGAGTCGAGTCTTGGCTTAGCAACGCCATTCTTTTCATGCTTGTAACATACAGATTTTTGACTTGCCACCACTAAATCGCCTATCCAACCAAACCCTTTGTTTCCCTAACCGTAAGCCTAATGTTACAACCCTTTAAAAGACCTCTTAGATAGTTGTTCATAGGTGTTTACGCCAAAGCGGTGGAGGTTTGATCTAGTCTCAAGCCTATGGTAATCTATGTACTATGACCGGTTAATGAGTGTTTATCTTCCATTTCCGTTTTATATATTTCATATAAACCCGAGAGATGAGAGAATCCAAACACCCCTTGTGAGGTGCTAGTATATAATTTTCGTGCTTGTTATGACTATTGTTGTGCTTTTACTTGTTGTGAATTATGTTAAACAAATGCTTTATGCCCCCCAACTTGTAAATTGATTGGCCAAAAGCACATTTGCTTGAGGACAACCAAATACCAAGTGTAGGGATATTTGATAAGGATTTAAAATGTACACTTTTAAGGGGTCATTTAAGCCCTTAATCGCCCACTTTTATATCCGTTACTGCTTAATTTCGTTCCTTTTCACTTTTTAGGTCTCTTGGAAGCAAAATGCTGAAATGATGCATTTTTGGACGAAAAGGAGTGAATATATGAAGAAAATGGCTAAGTCAAGATCAAGACACTCAATTTCTTTGGAATAACACCGACGGCGTCCCCAAAGCAGTGGCCGGGTCCTATTTAATGATGACTCGAGAGCGAATTTGCTATTTTACACCGACGGCGTCGATCTTTGAAGTAAGGGAGTCGGAAGACTTTTCTTCTCGACGCCTAGATCCGGATTCAGCGGTTGTCCTTCTGAAGAGGCTGGCGTCCCAACACAACGTGTGCCGTCCCATGATGACTGCGAGAAACCCTAATGGTGGCGTCTGACGGCGTCCCAACTATAAGGTGACGCTGTCGCAGTTGTAAAATTATATATAGAAATCGAATTTTCAGAATTTTAGGAGGTAGACTTGTGGAGTAAAACCTAAAACGATTTTGGTCGGTTTTGAACAGTATTTTAGGGTTCTCATACCCTATTTTACATCAAGATAAGTAATTTACTTCATTCATTTCACTATGTCTTCAATTGTATGTGTGTATGCTTGCATGTTTAACATGTCCGGCTAAATTTCTTGTGTGTTAGATCTATGAAACCTAACTATTAATTATTGATTGGTTGTCTCTTATCTTAATTGTAATTGGCTTAGGATTGCACTAGGTCATCATTGTGTTTTTAATGCTTGAGCAATCTTTGTGATCCTTAGTTTATAACCACCTAGCGTAATTGTAGGCTAAATATCCAAAGATAACCTTAGTGTTACTTTATGAATCCTAGAGATCTCGTAGGCAATAACCTTAAGGTATACTTAAAGAGTTAGGTATAAAAGCATACCCTACGACCTTAGAAGACACAACGCGTTAGAATAAGGGCGACGATAATTCAACCACCAATAAAAGATAACTAGGGAGTAATAGTATCTAGGTAGACACAGTTTTAATCATCATACGAGCACACATCAAATAGACATAGACTACCCCTTAGTTTAGATAATTAGATAAGTAGAGTAATCGGTAGAAGTACCAACCCCAAAATCCAAACCAGAGATTTTACCCTTAGCTTTCTAAAAAAATTATAAAAAGATAAAAAATAATGTTCCTCAACCTCAAACCTTAGCGTAGTAAATCTCTCACTAGCATTCCTATTCCCCTAGAGAACGATATCAATACCCGAGGCTTACCCAATACTACACTACAACGATTAGGTTCACTGCCTAGGGTATTGAAAAACTTGCTCGACGAAAAAGAGGTTCCTTTGACCCTAAATGCGTTATATTCGCATTACTCTCCCCAAGGCCCAACTATTTTCTTTAATTCATCTCTTTCATGTTGTGTTTCCATACCAATTCTTCTATAGTTCCTTAGCTTTTCATCCTTAGCAAAATTATCATTAGCTTGAAAAATTAGTTTTTCATTTAGTGACGAATTTTGTTTTTGAATATTTGAAATTTGTGCTTCTAAGGTTTTGACAGCATTGGTATAAGCTAATATTTGTGTTTTGTTGTCTCTCAACTGAGTTAATTGCTCATCACTTTGTGTTTTAAGTTGGTTATATGAATCAACATAGACTTTTGAACATAAAGATACCTCACTGTTTGAGCCAATGGCCATGAAAGCAGAGTGATTGGTAGACTCCTCTTCAGCATGTTCTCCCTAGTTGATAGCACCTCCATCTATGGTCAGCAGCCCAACCTTTTGACTCTCCTTCTTCTCATCTTCCTTTGTTTGATAGGGATATTCCTTCTTCTTCCTATCAGTTGCCACAAGAGATTTACATTCTCTTGCAAAGTGCCCAGGTTGATGGCAGTTGTAGCACTCAAGCTTCTATTTATCAAAGCCAACTGGAGTCTTTGGATCATAACTAACTCTTCTACCATGTCTCTTAAAGAACCTGTTCATCCTAATAGCAATCATAGTTATCTGCCAATTTATATCCATCTCTTCAATATCTGCATCATTGATCTGCTCCAAATCTTCATTGAGTAAATCCATCTCTTTTGATGATCTAGCAAAGAGAGAGTAGAAACCTGATCAACAACTCTAGCAGGTGCCCCTCTTTCTATAGTACCTAATGAGGAAGTACTATAACTACCACCAGACTTAATATGGTTTGTACTGCTCTTGCCATGTGAGACAAAAGCAACATTCGAGGCTGGAAGAGGATGGTTTTGACACATTCTTGATTTGTTCAAAACCCTTAGGTTGTTTTACAGATCATCAATTGACATGATGTCAATTTCAGGCTTGGTCCTCATGGTCATTTCCAGACTTGACCATGTGGCAAAGACCTGAGGAATTTTTAATTTGCATCCTCATCGGATACACCACACCATAGGCCTCTAATTGTGATAGTAGTTGAAACTGTCGCCAGCCCTTAATCTTCGAGCTGGAAATAGCAAAGGCCTCAAATTGTTGTTTGTGAAGCGACTTTTTGCATCTTTTTGGAGTTAGCATTCCCTCCAAATCTTACTTTGATTGCCTCCTAGATCTCTTTTGCATCATCCATCCCATGAAAACGTCTGATATGCTCCTTGGAAAGTGCCATTAACAAAATGTTCTTGGCCTTTCTATCCTTCTCCATAGCAATAATTTCAGCAGCAGTAACATGTGGCAACATAGAGTAAGTGCCATCTTTTCCTTTGGAAACCCTCTTTTTAAAGTTTCATTTTTGTATCACCTTCCACACTTCATTATCAGTGTACTCCAGATAGTGCTCCATCTCCATAGCCCATATGTCATATTCATCTTTCTTCAATGGTGGGAGCTTCATATTGGAGATGGTTGTGGTATTTGTGATTTGGGGTGGCTTAGGTTGAGAGTTGTCTGCTCCATCTTCATGGTTGGATTCTTCATCACTGGGATGGTCAGAGTAGGTTTCGGTTGATTTTTCAGACATGTTTGATGTTTTCTGGTTTGGAATGAGTGTTTGTGTTTGTGTATCTTCAACAGCAGAGTCCTTCTACATGCTCTGATACCACTTGTAGGTCCAAAAGTTATGGATCTAAGTAGCGTTTTTATGACTTATAATAAACTTGAATAAATCCAAATTCACTATGTGAAGAACTCTTAACAACTCCTTAATGTGCTAATGCGGAAACTCAACACAATAAGTATGAAGAACACAATAATAAACTAACTTCGTATTTTCTATTGATTGCTTTTAACAATGGTTGAGGCTTACAACTCATACCTTAACCAAATACCTTAGGGATCCTTTTATACACCAAGGAAACCTAATTAACTCTAACAAACTATTCTGTTTTTATCATAAACAGACTTAACTATCAACACTTTGTTCTGCCAGACTTAACCACATTAGTACTAGCAGACTTAACTAACAGACTTAACACTAACAGACTTAATTCTGTCTTACCAGATTAACTATCATACTAACAGAATTAATACGAAACAGACTTAAACAATCTTAAATATGTTTTACAAAATATAATTCCCTACATACAACCAATTAAAAGCATATCTACCAAATTAAAAACAACCAATTAAAACACCCCTTACTAAAAAGTTACAATAAAATTTTTAAAATGTACAATTTAAACAAGCTACAACATAATCCAAAATATAAAATAATTAAACACACTAATTAATGTTATTTTTAAAACACTATAAAATGAAAAGTACATGTTATTATATACGTTATACAATTTAATAAAACACACAAAGCTTCATACAAGCTAACAAGTTGATGGTACATATAGTTTTGAAAATCGGACCGGACCAACGGGTTCAACCGGAAACCGGTGTCGCCACCGGTTTATTAACAATAAAAGTCATCCGAAAATGAACGAGAGGACCCGTTGAAACCGATACAAACGGTGAATCAGTCTCATCGAGATCTATTTATCCGGTTAATCGTCACGTTACCCGCCGCTGTAGCGAACCCTAACTATAATATATATATAAAGGAAAAACCAAAAAGTAAAACGTGAAAAGTTAAAACTAAAATGGAAATGTTGAAAACATATATTTCTAAAGGAAACTATTAATACATATCGAAAACCGAGTTGACCCGTGATAAGGATTTAAAACGTACACTTTTAGGGGGTCATTTAAGCCCTAAATCGACCACTTTTATATCTGTTACTGCTTAATTTCGTTCCTTTTCACTTTTTAGGTCTCTTGGAAGCAAAATGCTGGAATGAAGCACATTTGGACGAAAATGAGCAAATACATGAAGAAAATGGCAAAGTTAAGATCGAAACCACTCAAAGGCGATCAACGATTGCGACGGCGTCCCAATCAAAGAGGCGGCGTCCCTCTATGATGACTTGATGCACGCGGCGACTTCGGTCAAATTTTGGTCACATAACGGCAGTCACGCTATAAAAGAAATCATAGTTTTCAACTCGGTGACGGAATCTAGAATCAAGACGACATCCCACCGAAGACGGCGGCGTGCAACTTAAGGTGCGGCCGTCCCATCGATGACGTGGCCCAGCGAAACCACAATGGCCAGCGACTTGGTCCCATGCAAAGGTGAAGCGTGCAGCGATTGTAAATTTATATATAGAATTCGATTTTTCGCATTTAGAGGTAGACTTTTGGAAAAAAACCCTAAATCGTTTGTAGTCCGAATTGGACAGTATCTTAGGGTCCCAAACCCTATTTTACACATCGAGATAAGTATTTTAATCCAAAGTAACAATATGTCTATCCCTTATTCGATTAATTGTGTGTATGCTTGCTTATTTACCATGTCTAGCTAAATTTCTTGTGTGTTTGCTTAGATCTATGAAACCTAGTTATTGATTATTGTTAGGTTGTTTCTTATCTTAATTGTAAATTGGCTTAGGAGTGCAATTCGGCATCATTCGTTGTATTTAATGCTTTAGTATGCTTTATGATGTTGTGACTTATGGATGAAATAGCTTAGGCTTTATTGGCAGATGTCATAAACAAGAGATAACCTCAAAAACTAGGGCACGCATACCCTACAACCTTAGAATACAACGTGTTAAGATAAGGTGTGACAATTCTACCGACCAATAAAAGATAACTAGGGAGTAATAGTATCTAGGTAAACACATTTTTAATCATCATACGAGCACACATCAAATAGACATAGCTACCCGTAGTAACTAGATAATTAGATAAATTAGATAACTAGATAAGTAGAGTAATCGGCAGAAGTACCACCCCCCAAACCAATTGCCCCGAGATTTTACCTTAGCTTTCTAAAAAAACCATAAAAAGATAAAATAGAATCATCATCAACCCCCACCTTCTCGTCATACATTTCTTACTAGCATTCCTATTCCCCTAGAGAATAATATCAATCCCCGAGGCTTACTCAATATTACACTACAACGATTAGGTTCACTGCCGAGGTTGTTGAAAAACTTGCTTGAAGAAAAGGAAGTTTCTTTTGACCCCGAACGTGCATCAACCAGGGACGCTTCAAACCCGGTGGGTTGACCCGGTTTAATTTGACCTGTTTTTTACTCAACCCGTCGGGTTGACTCGGTTTAAATCGACCCGTTTTTTGACCGGAAAGGTTCAACCGGTTGAACCACCCGGGTCGAACCGGTTGAACCACCCGGGTCGAACCGGGTTTCAAAACATTATGTTTAATCCCCAAATCTTGAAACTTTTATTATTTTTCGTTTATAACCCATAAACTTTATTTTAGCACAAAACGATCTATCGCTATAAAATCTCGTTGCTATGCACGGGTACTCGTCTATATTTTGAACGTACGCAAACCACTTACGACAATATCGTATATCGTTAATTGTCTGCCACTATAATTTATTACACATAAGTTATTGACTTGCACTATCATATGAAAGCGTTGGCTAAAATAGTATCATACAAACATTAAATTATATAATTGTCTGCTGCTATAATTTATTACACATAAGTTATTGACTTGCATTCCGACTGGTTATTACTATATATAACTATAGAGTGAGCAACAGTGCTTGCAAAATGCAAGCATTAATTGCCAACTTTCAAAAGTTGGCGAAAATAGTCCCTGAGGTTTAAGTGTCATTGAAAGTAAGTTCAAGTTGGCAAAAATAGTCCCTAAGGTTTAACTGTCGCTGCAAAGTAAGTCCTTTATAGCAATTTGGCAAAAATAGTCCCTATCCAAATTCACGGCTACAAAAGCAATCCCGCTGCATCGCGCGGGTTCCCATACTCGTTTTTTACTAAACATTATGACGGATTAGGTTTTTGGCAAATCAGTACTTAATCATTTTATTAAGCAGCAATCAAACACACCCTTAATTATAACCAACATGCATGTTGCCATGTTACTTCTAGCTGCTAATAAAAATAAACTAGCAGGGCTACTTAGCGTTAACGTGGCCAGTCTCAAATAAAAATTTGATGAATAATGTATTTTAGTTTATTATGTTATTTTAACAATAAATTCTGGATATCAAGAATTTCGTATAGCCGTGCCGTTCGGCCTTCGAACCCGCTGGCGGTGTCTTGCCGCTCGAGCCCGTTTGTCCGCGCCCTTAGGGCTCAACCCATTGGCCCTGTGCCACGTTCGGGCTTGAATATTTGTATAATGTGTTTTATTATTTGTAGTAGTGAAATTTAATGGAGGAATTGTGTTTAATTTGGTTGTACAATATGCTTGGATAATTTATTGTTTATGTAAAGGGTGTTTTAATAACTGTATTAATTGTATTTATTAATGGAGTTAAATAATTGATTACATTAAATAGCATTAATGTGGTGTTTTGTTGTACATTATGCTTCTTGTCTTGTATGTCTGAAAATTATGTGCATTAAAGTGTTGTACACTATGTTTCTTTTCTTGTAAGTAGTAGTCATTATAGTCATTAATAACATTGACCACTTTAATAACATTAATGTGGTAAGTCTGAAAATTACATCATGCTTATTTTGTTGTACATTATGCTTATTTTGTTGTAAATCTGAAAATTGGTTGCAGATATTGTACATTGTGCTTAAATTGTGGTAATTTTTTGTGAATGGGTGTTTTTAATAGCATTAATGTTGTTTGATAGAATTTTGGTCTTAAAATGACACAACGCTTTATTTTGTTGTACAATATGCTTACTTTGTTGTAATTTTAAAAATTGGGTGCATTAAAGTGTTGTAAACCATGTTTAATTTTTTGTACGTATTAAAGTGAGGCGTCTTCGTGCATTATATGTAGTATAGATATTCTCCTTCTCTAGCTGTTAAAAAAACCAAAAACCAAAAATATAACATTCCTTTAAAAGTATCGTATATTATGTTATAAATTAAAATATCGAATTTTATTCGGAAATGAAAACTTTAATTATTTCAATATAAGTAAATAACCTTTATGCAATGAAATATCGTCATTAATTATTCACTTAGCAAAATGTTATAATTCCCATAATTAATGTTATGAGTAATTAAAACGCATGCCTATAAAAGGATCGTGGTATCAACCAGTTAATCAACATCAATTCACATTAGCAGCCAACTAAAACAATTTTCCATCTGTTTAACAAACTATTTTTAGTACTCTCAGAATGATGAATGGGAAAATTGCGATCACATTTCTATGTTTGCTAGGTAATTTCTCATTTGTTGCATTATGTTTTGTAAAAGATTATTTGTGTTTAACATGTGTTTTTTTATATATGAACGCAGTTTGTCAACAATTTTGTACCATGATGGCAAGGGATTTGTCTCCAATAGATGATGTTCGAACAGATGCCTCGTGCAGGAGGGAAATAGAGTTGTGTGACAATATGTGTCCACCACCTTGTTGCGCCCGGAAGTGTGCAGATCAAGGTGGAACTGGCGGTCAATGCGAGCATTTGCCTTTTGGAATAAATTCTAGCTGTATGTGCACGTTCTGTTAGCTATCGAAAAATTTGACTGCATGGAATATAATCATGTGCGATCCTTTGTTCAACTATTCTGTTAATTAGCAATGGAAAATTTTCAGTTCACGGTCTTACATACTCACCCAAAGAAAATATTTTTTGTCCTTGAAAATAGTAAACCAAAGAAAATAGCTTGTATTATACTTTCTTGGGCCATCTAAATTAGTTCGATAGAATAACATGAACAGAATAGCAATTAATATTTGACTTAGAAAAGATAAGTTTTTTTTTGCCTAAATAACAAGCATGTCCAAATCTTGCACGGGTCACAACAAGAAAATAAAACATTGTAAGAGCACTTGCAATCATAAAATGAGTTAAAGTTTAGCCTCCTGCCACGTCAGCTCCACATCAACTTTAACATTTCACCTTAACTCACCCAAAAAACACTCACTATCATAACATCCCAAGGTTAAACTTTAACTCACATATTTTCAAATTCAACCCCTAAACTAAAACAAACACTTCATTTATTAAAAAAAACATATCACATTAAACATAAAACACAAAGTACATTAAACATTAAACACGAATTACATTAAACATTAAAACTACAACGAGATTGATGAAAATAAAACTACTAAAACTTAAGAATACGAATCATCTGAGTTCCAACCCTCGTCACTCGAAGAGGAATAAAACTCGCCATTAAAGTACTTTGTCTCCATGATGTCAAAGTAGTTATCCCTAAAATATTGAGCTTCCCTGGCTTCTTGTTCATGACGAGCAACTTTCTCGCGTGCCTCCTGTTCCATAATCTATCTATAATTTTCTTCGTCCTGTTCAAGTTGACGAAGGGAAGCCTCACTTAACCCAAATGGATTGTTCTCAAGATCCACATGTGGACTGTTAGCAGCTGGATTGTTAAGAGGTGGAGTGTTAACAATTGGATTGTTAACAGGTGGAGTGTTTAAAAATACATTTTCCTGTTGGAAAACCGGAAAGACATCTTCAGGTGGTGTTGAATAAACTTCAAATTCCACTGGTGGAGTTGGAAAGCTAGTTTCCGGCAACTGTTGTGGACTTGGGAATTGCTGAGAAAAATCTTTGCGAGACATTTTTGTGTGTGTGAGTTGTGTGTGTAAGTTGTGTGTTCTAAACAACTCTAGTAGAGTTTTATATATAGGTAGAGTTAATTTTGATTTTGATTTTGAATTTGAATAAATCTCGCTCATATTTGATTTTTAAATTTCAAATTTGAATTTGAATTTATCCCGCTCAGAATTAACCAGTATAATTTAAATTTGAATTTGAATAGGTTGAGGGGGTGTGAGTGAAAATTTATTTGAAATGGTTTAAGGGGAGTGAAATAATTTTATTTATTTTATTTATTTTTATTTTTTTACTCTAGCCTTTAACGCCCCGTTATTTGGGTAACTTGCACCCTTTAACGCCCAAATAACACCGGGCTTGGTGTGGGTAACGTGGGAATAACGCCCCCCCCCCCCCCCCCCCCCCCCCCCCCCCCCCCCCCCACACACACACACGTTATTGTTGCAAGTGCTCTAATAGTCACTTCCTAAAAAACATGCATAAACTATATTTCGTTGGTCAAACTAAAAGAAAAATAAATCATTACCAAAATCATATATTTAGGAAAAATAATGATTATCTCGCGTGCATCTTTCTAAACAGTACGCCGTATCAATCTTCAGTTGAGCTCGTTTACATTTTGACATCTTGTGTATACGACCATTCACTATCTTGGATACGTCGTATCAGATCTTTGACACATTAACTTCTTATGATCATCAATTCATGACAGATGAACTAAACGGAAAAGTGGTGTGCGTTTGATCTTGGTGGTTTTGGGTTGTTTAGATCTTGAGATTTGTTATGGTCTCATAAAATTTTGTTCACTTTGATTTTTTATATTTTGAAACATTTTTTCGAAAGCCAATGAAGGAATGACAAGATTCATATATTGAAAACGTAGCTAGATATACATGCAAACAAATGTACAATCAAATAAAGGAATGACATAGAGCACTTTCTATTTGTTTGAAAATAATCGATTTAAGAGATGATGAACACTATGACAGTAAACATATTTATAATGTTTCGTTGGAACGTAACATGTAACTAAATTGTAAGCTGAATGTAAAAAAAAACGCAAAAATGCTAAGTCATAGCAATGGCAAACAAGGAAGGGAAGCTACACAACCGGTCAAATACCCGTTTTTGGGATGATGTTTGGATAGATAATCAGCTTTTAGCGGCTCGGTTTTCTCGCCTTTATGCGTTAGAAACTTGCAAAGATGCAAACATTTCTGATCGATGGTGTGCTACGGGTTGGTCTTGGAGCTGGCGAAGAATAGTGAGAGGTGGTATTGAACAGTCACAACTATCGGAATTGACATCTTTACTTGCGAACTTTTATTGCTCGGAAGATAGAGATCGTTGGTGGTGGAGCCTCGATCATCAAGGGTGTTCTCTCGTAAATCAACTAGATGTTGGATCGATAAAAGTGTGCTTCCTTCATCTCCGGCTCCAACACGTTGGAATAAACTTGTCCCAAGGAAAGTAAATATTATGGTATGGCGGGTTTTGTTAGATCGAATCCCCATGAGCTTAAACTTACTGAATAGAGGTATGGACATCCCATGTATCTTGTGTCTGATATGCTCGTTGGAAACGGAAAGTATAAACCATATTTTCTCCTCTTGTGAAGTGGCAGCCCGAACATGGAATGCGATTAAAGTTTGGCTAGAGATTCCACATCTTCCTATGAATTCCATTAATTTTTTCTTGGCTTGAATCATCTAACTTGATAGCAAAACGGAAGAAGCTCATTGAAGCACTAACCCTCACCACAATTTGGGTCTTATGGCGTTTTAGAAATGCAACACTTTTTGGTACAAATAAGTTTAGAAAGGATAGAATTGTCGACTCTATTAAGGAGTTTTTGTTTCTTTAGTTGTCTAATCGTAGTAAGAGGTGTGTAAGCAATTGGGTTGATTGGCTTAAAAACCCAATTAATATTTTGTAACTTGTTTTCTAGCTTCTCGATAGTATTTTTTTTTATTTTTAAGCTGTTTCAAAAAAAAAAAAAAAATGATGATTTGTATATGGACGTAGATGGACTTATGGCGTGACACGGATCTATGAAAAGACATAGGCAAAAAGCCAAAAACTTATGACGACATGTAGTTTTTGTAAGTTCAATGCAATCTTGAGCTAAAAAGGGCACACACCACATGGCGAAGCTATTTATGTATAAATATTTTTCGATGTCGTTATTCACGGGTATCACAATATACATTGGAACTGCTATTTAACCATGCCATCAGAAAAAAAATCAAAAAGGTTTCGCGAGCGCTACAAATAGAATTTTCTGAATGAAAATCATTCGCCGTCGCAATTTTTTCGAAACTAGACACCGATGCCGTTAGGCGCAGGTACTCGGCTAGTATAACAATAACTCATGTAATTCCACTTTAAAGTTTAAATAAGGATATTCGAAAGATCATTTTCTTAAAAACTTTAACTTTTAACTTCATCAATAGTGATTACAACACTTTAATGCACCCAATTTTTAGAATTACAACAAAGTAAGCATATTGTACAACAAAATAAAGCGTGGTGTCATTTTAAGACCAAAATTCTATCAAACAACATTAATGCTATTAAAAACACTCATTTACAAAAAATTACAACCATTTAAGCACACTATACAATAGTTGCAACCAATTTTCAGATTTACAACAAAAATAAGCATAGTGTATAACAAAATAAGCATGATGTAATTTTCAGACTTACAACATTAATGTTATTAAAGTGATCAATGTTATTAATGACTATAATGACTACTAATTACTAAAAAAGAAACATAGTGTACAACACTTTAATGCACATAATTTTCAGACGTACAAGACAAGAAGCATAGTGTACAACAAAATACCACATTAATGCTATTTAATGTAGTCAATTATTTAACTGGTCAACAAATACAATTAATATAGTTAATAAAACACCAATTACATAAGAAATACAAATTATCAAGCATATTGTACAACTAAATTAAACACAATTCCTGCATTAAATTTCACTACTACAAATAATAAAGACATTATACGAATATTCAGCCCGAACGTGCAACGGGCCAATGGGCTTGAGCCCGAACGGCGCGGCCAACGGGCTCGACCCGAGCCGACACAACCACGGTTTCGGCCGAAGTGCACTGGCTATACAAAATTCTTGATATCCGTAAATTTATTGTTAAAAAGAACATAATAAAATAAAATACATTATTCATCAAAAAAATTATTTCAGAGTACCCGCCGCTGCAACGCGCGGGTACCCTGCTAGTATGGTATTAAACACTATAACATAATATCAATTCATAAATTTAAGCAACAACATCGACTTGAACACCATAGCAGGTAAACAAAGACAAATGTTCCGCCCAACAAAATTCTATACAAAATACTAACCGATATTTATGAATAATTAAAAATATATTTAAAAATAAAAACAGATTATAACTAGTATGATAATATGCCACATTCTTATTAGCAATTTAGATAGATTCCTAATAGGTTTTGGTGAATTTTTAATCTTCAAGTTATATTGTTAATATTGGAGTTAAAGAAGTATCTTTTGGAAAAAGGATGTCGGAATACTCGCACGAGAAGGCAATTGTTGGCTCAATCCACTTGGTGAAGCTTTTTAATCAGTGACGGAATCAGGGTGAGTTCGGAGATCTCGAAACACCCATGGATTTTGTGATGTAGTATTAATTTTGTTATGAATCTTCGATTTTTCTTAAATGCATGCAATCTCTAAAAATTATGTATATAGCTTTGTTAAGTTTATTTTAAGTGAATTTAGTCACTTTATATCCTGGCTCCTTCCTGTTTCCATTAACACCTTGAACACACTTGTATGCGTGTGTTGTGTGTTTTAACTTTCTCACTCCATGATAGCGCTAACACTTCACGCTCTCCCCTTCTTGTCGAGTGCTCGATTCACCCTTAAAGTTTTATATGTTTTATGTAACAATGTTAATGAATTTTAGTAGTATTTGAAGATTTCATTAAATACGTTGTGTTTTGTTCAAAAAAAATTAAATGCGTTTTGTTGACCAGTTGTATTGTTATATCAAAACTCTATAAAATATGTATTCTTTTTTACTAAACAATTAGTAACGAGGTGGAAAACCCCGCCGCGTTGCGGCGGAGTTTTTTTTTTTTTTTTTTTTTGACCTTAGACACGTTGCACTAAGTTCGGACAGGCTGTTTATTTTTTCTGACTGGACCATCCATTGATGGTCCTGCAACACATCCTGCAACTGTTTTCATTTTTGATTAATCCAATTTTCTGGCACACCTTTAATCAAATAGACATAACAAATCTAGTATCAGTAATTTCAGTATCCCATAGGGCGCACCACATTCGTTCTCAATTGTGGCCTTTCCTATGACCAATAAATGTAAAACCAAAGAAATATTAAATAAGCCGCCATTACAAAAGAAAACATGCCTATGGGTACGACTGATGTTGCTGGCCTTGTTAAGGTACATGTTTGTCGAGCCGTTCTTATAGAACTTGTAGGTGACTAAATTTGTTGCAGGTGTAGAGGCACCCACTGTCTCGGTCAGGTCTGCCATGACAACAACATGAGAGGTTTTACGAAAGGTGTCTAAACCTTGATGAAAAACAGTTGCATTTTCAGTTAAAAAAATTTATAAATGTAAAAGATGAAAAGCATTAGCTAAACTATTACGCTTGAAAAGCCATACCTGCACGCGTGTGGCCAGCTATTCTAGTTGGTATAGGGTGGGTTGGTAGGATCATCGGATCTATAGATGTGGATGGGTCCATAGCTACTGTAGCTACAGGCACACCCGCTGTATCTCATACACCTGCGATAACAATAATGCCAGAGGTTTTATAAGAAGGGCATAAACTAAAGTAACAACAGATGTATCTCAAGTTTGTGCTACAGGCAATCTACAATTTCAATGTCCATGTTATAAACTAAAGTTCTAGAAGATAAAGCAACAACCTTCTGATATTGTACACCATCAAGTGCAGGGTGTTCTGCATTAATATTGTAACATACCTGCAACCACTTGGTTAAACTGCCTTTTGCGCATACCATATGTATGGCGGCTAATAACTGTAATCCGCACATTACAATAACTGTGTCATTACAGACTTCAGGATACACTGTATACTAATATGGATAGATGAAATATCTTACCTTCTCTGAGCAGTCGCCGTTGTGTTATTGGCCGTCCTATATGTCCATCACTATAGTTTGTGTCACTAAACTTCCGTTTTCCTCTGGCAGAAACATGGGTATTAAGACCACGTACAGTCGAAAATTATCACTCACCATCTCTTGTTACCCAACAATCGAAAATTTTCAAAAGGGCTAAGAAATTGCCACATAACATATTTTCATTTACCTCCACCCTAAACTTTCTGATACAATAAATAAGAAAATTAAAAAAGCTTTTACACCGCTGATGTAATTTAGGCATGGTGATTGTGACGCTATTGTGTCCCTCCTCCAAGTGTGCTAACCTACAACAAACAAACATGCATGTTTCATTGTTTGGACAAAATGAGTTTGAATATTTGAGTAATTATATCGCACATTCATGAGGCCAACAAAACTGGTTGTTGAATGATAACCTAAAATTAGCTGTCGCTCTTCAATCGAGTTCCAAAAAGAATAAGTTTATCAAACAATTACTTATCTAGAGTATGTTGTCGCTCTTCAATATTTTACCCGAGTTCCTAAAATTAGCTGTCGCTCTTCAATCCATCGCTCTTGTACCCCCATTAATAAAACCCCTCCATGGTTCGGGTAAGGCCAGATCAAGCGGGGCATAGGGAACCCTAAGAGCAATAGTGACTCCATCGCCAGGCATGGTTGATTAATTCAAATCTGGTAATGAAAGAAAAAATGCATGTTAGTTTTTTACATCGTAACATACATCATGACAAAGCCCAAGCAAAGAAGATCATGATTACATCAACCATTAGCTACTTCCATGTTTCAATTATGCTTTAAACATAAAATAATAGTAGAGATAAAGATCAGAAGTACATTATTTTAAAAGAAAGAAGTTATTCAAGAATAACTGGTGCCTACTACCTTTGTATATTATTACGAATGACTCCTGGTTTCCTCATATACCTTTAATAGAAAATAATGGATAATTGTCTGCTATAACATATTGTTCTAACCAATTATCTCTGCTTTTGTAAATCATATTCCAATATAGTTTTAGTACTTTGATAGCTTGAAAATATTTGGACTATTAAGCATTAATTTACTTTCGATAGTTATTAGTCTTAGAGTTGCAGCTCGCTTTCATTGTAGTACTTCAATTTTTGCAACTCCTTGTACAATTCATCGTTTGCAGCATACTCTAGAATACCTTCAAGGTATGAGTATAGTGTACCTGGTTATAGAAGTAGACAACGTCTTAAACTATTTTGCTGTCAAAGATGACTTGGTATTTCGATTTCCCGACGAAGTTAGCGCGCCACCTCAGACTGTTTAAGCTGGCTTTTAAATAGCACCTTTAATGCCACAACATGATTGCTCTGTTTGAGGCCAAAGATATTCATATACAGAGTTAAACAAATCGATAATCCAAACAAAGTTGATTACTCATAACTGATAAAAAGATATAGATTGTAATTTTGGTTAATACAATAAACTATAATCTGCTAAGAATGGTAATTAGATCTAATTTACTTACCGTATTTTTTCGCGCTATATAGCAATGACTGAATTTTCCTCTTCCTAGCTGTTTCCCATTGTCAAAGACGTCAACTGTCAACCTTTTATTCTCTCCTGCAGTGTCTGTAGAAACGTAGAGAAAGCGAAATACATCAGTGACTGATAACGGCAACGACTGTCATTACTAATGTACTCTAAATGAGTTAAAAGATTATTTCAAACACCATTTTTTCATTTGATAACAGAACCTAATTAAACTTAGGCATTCGGAGTAAAGCGATGAACCGAAATAAAAAAATTCAAAACTGTAAGCGGGATTATACAGCAAGACTAATTTTCCACATAATACTTCTTAAACAACCCAAGAAGCCAATCTTACCATATCTTAGCAAAACAGATAAGTCCATTACTCTAGTTATAAGAAATTTTGATCACATACTTGAACAACATAAATCATGTGTCACATTCTTATCTAATCATATTACCTATATTGATCACATACAAATAAAGTTTCACTTTCTGTTAACTTACACTTATTTGTTATCCTCGAATAACTTAAGCTTCAAAAAAATGTAAACAAAAAAACCCACCGAAAACTCACCTTCACTACTGAAACCATACTAAGATAATAACTTCATGAAAATATATAACCCCTATCTCATAACTGAAAACACTCTGGTGGTTAAGTTCATACCTGAAGTTGCAAAAGTTCCTTTAGAGCCGTAACCCATACTTTTTTAGCCACTCTAGAATACCTTTAGCCACCGACCATCAAATATGTATATAGAATGATAAGGAATAAAATAACAATGTACTTTTTAAAATTTTCCGATTTGAAATACTTACTTTTTTATCACCTTACTTCACCAATGAACTTTTAAAATTTGTTCCGACTTCACCCATATGACCCGTTTATATTAAAATAATAACTAAAATAACTATATTACCCTCGGCATATGGGTGAAGTTAGAACAAATTTTGAAAGTTCGTTGTGAATCGAACAAATTTTAAAGAATGCAAAGGTAATATAATCATTTCAATTATTATTTTAATATAAACAGGTTATATGGGTGAAATTGGAACAAATTTTGAAAGTTCGTTTGTGAAGTAATGTAATAAAAAAGTTTATGTTTCAAGTCGGCAAAATTTGAAAAATATATTGTTATTTTATGGCTTTTACCCAATGGTAAGGCTAAAGTTGTCGTTTCCTAGTGTTAAAATGGTGCATCATAGTTGCAACAAATAGTGGATTGTGTTAAAAAGTACTCCCTCCGTCTCATATTAAGTGTCCACAATGAAATTTTGAGATGTCTCAAATTAAGTGTCCATAATGTATTCCAACCAATGAGATGAGACTTTAGTGGGTAAAAATGATAATTGATTGGTAGATAGTGTAGTTAGTGGAATTTCTTAAAACTTTGTACACTTTGAAAGTAGACACTTAATATGAGACAAAAGGAGTACTAAACATGAGTATACTCGTATCATCTCTAGATCAATGATTCGGGTTCAATACGTGCGTAAAAAGTGTGAATTGTTAAAGATGCATTAAGGGGGAAGATATTGTCTTACACTCGCATGATTCGTGCCGGTACAAAAAAAGTTTAGAGCACTAAACATGATTATACTCGTATAGTTTATGGATATCAAATTATGTGGATAAGAAGGTATACAATTGATGTTTAGCGTAATAGATTGGGGCTGGGGCTAAAGCTGTGGTTGGGGATTTTATTATATTCCGAAAATCGAAACTTATATTTTTATAAGCTATTTGACGAATTAATTGAATATGAAGCTTATTATTCTAAAATCACATAATAAAATTAAATTCACATATATTTACAGCTTTTACGTAATAATTCATTATATTTTTAAAGGTATTTAAGTAATCTAACTAGCTATAAGCCCCATTTTTATGACTTGGGCTATGGAGCTTTACACTTATTTATATCGATCCATAAGCTCCGTATCTTGGTAGACACGAAACTTATTTTATTAGCTGACTTATTTTTAAAGTCCAAGCCCCTCCTTTTTTTTTAAAGCATTGTGCCATTTATTATTAAAAGGAGGTGATTTGCACACTCCATAAATGATTGAGACACTTCAATTAGAGGTGTTAATTTATGCTTAAAATCAAAAAAATATGCTAAAAATGGGCAAACATTTAAAAATTTTGGGCTTGGGCCCCCTCCTTTTTTTGAAATGGGCATGTATTGCCCATTTAAAAGTTAAAATGGGCATAATGGACACATGTTTTTCTCGAACATAAGATTTGTTTTTAAAGAAAAACTTATATTTATTTTTTTAAATGTAAATGAGGTGTTACATTCGAGGAATTTATTTTGTTGTTTTGGGTCTTTTTAAAAGCGATTTGTATAACATGAGCCCGTTTGACTCGTGCCCGTTTAGCCCGCGCCTGTTTGACCTATAGCCCGTTTGCCCCGTAGCCCGTGCCCGCCCCGGCCCGCCCGTTTTGCCACCTCTAACTCCAATTAATTGTGTTTGGACATTTATGCTCTCACATGGTGAAATTGTAAGGATAACTGTGAGGGTATAAATATTCAAACACAATGAACTAAAGTGTCCTAATCATTTAATGAAATGTGCAAATCATCTCCTATTATTAAAGCTGTAAATCAAATTACTGCAGTAGGTTGTCACCCAGATTTGTTACTTAAAACCTTGCTATTTCTTAACGCCATTGAGTAAGAGGAAAAGCAACAGCAATATCTCAAATCTTGTTCTAATATCTCAAATCTTCTGAAAAAATAGGCTGCAGGTTTCAAATACCGCCAAGCGTGAAACCGACAATTCCCAAAAAATAGCATTACCTAGTCCACGAGTCACAAAATCGGACTTTAATGAAACACCTACAATGAACCCACTCTAGATGGTTTTAACAAAACTACATCTCTAAATGATTGGAATGAGAGATTTTCCGGGACATATAAAATATTCGCTTGAAACTTATCAAGAATATAGAATATAGATTATCATATTATAACTTTCAGATTGTGAATATTAAGAAACTACATGAGATTGTGTTTGTTCCACAAAATAATTTCAAAATTGTGTTTGTTCATTCATTTGCATTCATCTAATATCTCACAGGAACATGAACACACAACAGCACAAAAGATACATATACAATTATGTGCCTTTTGTAAACAAGGGCGATAAAGTATTGGAATGAACTAAATGATTACTTATACAACTAGCAGACGCAAGACACAACAAAAGAAGTTCATCTGAGCATTATTAAACAATGATTGATCACTGGATCTAGAAAACAAACAGGTCATAATAATTAGCAAAAATTATTCAAACACAGGCATCATAAGCTACAATCCTGCACATCTTTGGTTTGACATCACTGTCATAAAATGCAGATCCATGCACGAATCTGACAGGTAAAGATAATTTTAGTAGCTACATGTGAATTCTCAAGTTTACAGGAGATGATTATGCCTTCTTCTGGAATCCATTGAGAAGTTTTGCATTAATCCTCCCTCTGGGCACCCATCACAAGTCATTATTGCAAGCTGGTTGAATTCACAAAACCACACATTAGTTTCATGTTATACTTCTGTTTGTTTAATTTGACTTTTATGGTCAAAGAAACTACTTCTCAGATTCAAAAATGATATTCATCTTTTCATATATTGGATGCCAATATCTTTTCATTCGTAGGTATGTCATATAAATTCATGCGGCTATCAATCGTTTATAAAAAAAAAGTATTAGATCGAATCCACTTTGAAATTAAATAAGAAAAAAAAGATGCCCGATTGATTTTAGAAGTCTGACTATAGCTCTTATAAGAATGTTGGGAACACGTGTAGAGCTTAAAGACACAATTGCATTTTAGAATGCCAACAGCCTCAACAAATGGTAACCTTCCTATAAAATAATTATTCGACACTAGTGATAATGACTAAAACAACACGCGTCCACTTCACTATTAAATTATATCCGTAACCTTGTATCCATGGTCAGATCATCTTTTAAACTGGTCTTACTTTTTGACTAAAAATTGTTAACATCCGACAAAAAACCACCTAATGAGCACTAACGTAAGTCTACAAGTTTATAAGTTTAACAAGGAACAATTCCTCATACTGGTATCTTTTCTAGTTGACAATTGGCATGATGGAAAAAATCATTAGGTCATATACAATGGTCAAACAGTAAACTCTTAATAGTATGAAGGAAAAACTTTCTTTAACTCTAAGCTACAGGGCTGGAGTTCCTACACATAAATAAGATTTACATTCTTATAAACTGAAAGTAAATAAATAAAGCTAGCAGGTATAATGTTATTGCATATCAAAGAAGACAAGGAGAGGTTTGCATGATGGCCATTAATAGATCATGGATATTTAGGCATGCAGTTCAAATTTATGAAATTGTCATATACTAGTAGATATCATAAAATACACGTTCCAATATTTCATAAATAGTTTGTGATGTTATGGTGGACCTAACAAAATCGAAATTATCCTTCTTTAGCATCTTGATCTTCAGCTAGTATCATCAACCCCTACAATGAAGCAAGTACAACTTTATCAACAAAATATTGTAGGCTGAGTGGGTGAAGACAATCATAACTTGTTCATTCTAATAGATACTGATTGTATGCCATATTAGATCTATAGAAACTGATGATGGTTAGGGAGAAAAGGTAGGAACTTATGTTTGCATATTAAAATATAACTGTGAACTTTAAGGAAGCCTAAGATTCGAGTCTCCAATGTCTGAAGATCACCCTGAGTGTGTTTTTAGCATAGAAGAAAGCTAGCCAGCCAAATGGGTCAAATGTGCCAAACGTCCCCCAAAGTGTAAGTTTAAACAATAAAAACTCCAAAACAATTTTTTAATGCGAAGTAAATATATAGATTATTATTCATATAATACAAATTTGGCAATCAACAATTATATTTACAGACCATATGTTCTTATACAATTGGAGTAAGAGTGTTTCGGGTTTGCCAAACATTGTAACTAGAAGGTTACTGATTCGAGTAATGAGAACAGTCATCACAAAATTCGAAGAAGAATATTTATACAATGAATTTACTACCCAATCATTCTCTGGGTGCCCAAGGTCCTTTTATTTTAGGATTGAAAATAAAAGAATGAGGGATCTATAGTGTTTGTTGAATGTGTAGCTCATGAAGAAAGACTAATAGCTAGAAAGTAGAAAACCTAGAAGTACAAAAGTAAGGCTTTCAGACACATGAAGGTGGACAAAACAAAAACAAGAAAACAAATAGTTATGGTGAATTAATTCGTGGCATTTATTTATAGCTGACTAGCATGCAAGAACCAAAAAAAATCTCATATTCACCACAATAAACAAAAGAAACAACTGAGATATTAACTTCAAAAATTTGTATAATTTCTGAGACCGAACCTAGGATACACAGCTATGAAAACACATGTAAGACTACTACATTATACTTTTTTTGTATTCTTAAGCTTACAAAAAAATTAACACAAAAAACTATGGTAAATCATGGGTTGATATAAACACGAGCACCTACTATACCCCTCTGAAGATCAAAAAATGAATAGTAAGGATATCTCAAGTTCCCGGCTACACCGCCTACACAATTTTCAATGGTGACAAGATCTGTGTTTAAAAAAGCGCGCATCCTGATGCGTGATGCGTTGCGATGCGAGGCTTTGTTGCATCAGACACCCATCTGGCACGCATCAGGATGCGAGGTGATGCGCGCGCATCAGGCACGCATCAGCTGATGCTCGCATCAGCGCTTTTTTGCGCATCATGTACTTTTGGCCTTTTTTTAAAAAAAATTATTAATTGGACTTAATAATGTGTATTGGGTTTCTTTCTCATGCTTTACTTTTAAAATATGGGTCCAATTTGACCAATTCCTTATAAACGATAAAGACTTTTTAATCTTAGTTTTCGACTATTTATGTATTTTAGTGATATAGAATCGTGAACTATGAACATGCATGGTATCTTTTGACATTAATTGTGGTATAAATGTGTTATTAATGTGTTTTGTGCACTATATATAATTTAAATATTTTTTTTATAAATTGTCGCCTCGGGTACGTGATGCGCGCGCATTCGCCTCGGCGCCTCACGCCTCGGCTTTTTGACCCTTATCGCATCAACGCGCATCGCGCTTTTTAAAACCCAGGACAAGATACTAATAAATTAAGGCCATGAAGTCACGGGCTATTAGAATCTACGGAAGCAATAACAAATAAAGCCAAATACCGATGCCATATTCTAGCTAATTACAAATGATAGAAAATAAGTTGCTCCCACTTTCGTACAACTAATATATAAAATAAAATTAAGCTATTATGGTGACATCATCTACTTTTTAACTTAAGACTATACCAAATTTTCAAGACTCCTAAAAACAATTTACTGAGCCTTATCACATATAATTCTTAGCACTAGATTGTAACTATATACACACTAAATTTAAGTCTACCCCTGGCTTAATACTTCTCCCACCGGTTAAATGCTTAAAATAAAAAGAAAGTTTTCTATTTTACCAATCACATTAACATATTACAAAAGTTATCCGTGATAGAAAGCTACTTTCATTTTGTTACAAATCATAGCAATATACTTTCACAAAGTCCATCAATGTTCAAGTTGCTACAATGGATAGAAAAAACAAGCAAACTTGCTTTATTGATACTTTTTTCATGATATTTCCTTATAATAAATAGAACCGATAACCTATCTTGCTATTATGAGCAATTAAACCTAAGAGCACAAGGTGTCCTAGAGCCATAGGACTTGCGTTATAGCAAAAGTGCTGCCACCTCAGCTTTTTTTCCTATAACTCAGAACGTATAACTTAACCCAAAAACACCCTCCCTTCATCACTCAAGTAATAGGACACCCCCTGGCCCACACATAACCCAATAAAACACAAATACAACACCAAAAAAAGGTGAGGAAATGCCTATGGCTTGGCTGGTGGGGATGGTGCCATATCTATAACTCAATGGGGGGTGTCTAGGTAGAGTTATAGATTCGTGACATACGCTATAACACTACCTATGGCTTGGGATACCTTGTGCTCCAAGTATCTGCTTATAATAGCAATACAACTAGGATCATCATTAGGACCATCATACTTGCCGACCATCGATGAACTGATCGGATTAACCAACCAAAATTCGCTTCAGTCATTATGTATTGAACAGAAGCAAAAGCATCAGTAACAGTCGGACGATAGTAAAAGGTCATAGCAAAGCCTGTAGCCACTTGTACTAAAAAACAAGTAATACCCAATCCAGTCGGAGCGGGGTATGGGCATTTCACAGTAGTAAAACATTATAATAGCAAGATACATTATGGGTGTGTTTGGCAAAAGTAGCTGTGAGCTCTGCTCACCGCTCACAGCTTCTTAAAGAAGCATTGGAAAATTGAGCATTCCTAAAAAATAGGAAAGCTCGCCACTCCTTTGCCAAACGACTAATAAAAATCAAAATGCTCATTGCTCACCACTCATCGCTCCAAAAAGCTTCACACCGCTCCGTGCCAAACATAACCTATATATTTTGCTAATCAATGTTACATATTAGTCGTAGCAACTTACTTGCATTCTCCAACCAATCATAGCAAATCTCCATCTTTTTAGATCATGTTGCTACGATTGGCAGAGAAACACAATAAGTTTTCTCCTATCAATAACTTCCATAATATTTCCGTATTCTAATTAATTGGCCATTTCATCACATAACAACATCGCATAGATAACAAAAACCAAATAACTAAAATAAAAAATATATATATACAATTACCTTCAGGAAGCCAACCGTAACCGTTACGAGACAACGTAAGCATCGACGTCATCAACGCCGAAGCGGTAACTGTATGAAAGGGTTGCATAGTTTCTAAGCAAGCACTCAATTCAACTGGACACCTTCAAAATTCACAATTAAGAATAAAACATTACTGAAAAAAACAACAAATCTTATAAGTTACTAATGATAATTTAATTGTTTTTTGTATTATACCTGAAGATGCGGTTAGAAATAGGTTTTGTTGTTGTGAAACGAAATGAAGAAGAAGTAGAAGATGGTTTGGCGGTTGGGGAGAGTCTGGCGGCGGCGTTGCGGACGGAAGTTGACCGGAAAAATGATCTGGCAGCGGCGGCGCCGGCGGCCATTTTGATTGAGATTGGATCTGGATGTTGTGAATGAGATGAAACCCTTGTTAAACCCTTTTCTTTTACTAACCAAAATATAAAAACAAAATTGTTAAATTATTTTTGGTATGTTTGGTTTATGAGTATCAAGGAACAAGTTTAATTCTATGTTGAGTAAATTGCAAAAATCGTCCTCGGTGGTTTAGCCAAATTGCAGATTTCATCCGACTGTGCGAGATTGCGCAAAACGGTCCTTATTTGACACTGTTTCGTCCGTTTTGGTCGCCCCAAAACTAACACCGTAGTTTTCGTCCAGTTTTTGAACAGTACGGACGAAATCTCAATTTGGCTAACCACGAGGACGATTTTTGCAATTTACTATGTTTTTATATAAAATGTTTTATATAAAAACGTTTTATAAAAAAGTTTTATATAAAGTTTTTATATAAAATGTTTTATGTAAGAATATTAAAAAGGTTTTTTTTATATAAAAACGTTTCATATAAAACAACATTTTTATATAAAACTTTTTATATAAAAACATTTTCGAAAAAAAGTTACTTGACGATAAAAATTATTCAAAACTTATTTTTTCCTTTTCATTTTTTTTTTCCATTTTCATCCGATTTTATCTGTTTTCATCCATTTTTGTTTGTTTTCTTTTACTTTTTATCTGTTTTTTCTTACGATTTTGTTTGTTTTATTATCCGTTTTTTTTTGTTTTGCCCGTTTTCTTACAACGGCTTTATTTATATAAATGGAAAGAAATTACGCTTTTGTTCGAGTTTTTATATAATAATTTTTATATAAACGATAAAATCGATGAAAATGGACAAAATGAAACTGGAAAAAATTACGTTCTTGTCCGTTTTTATCCGTTTGGCTTACTAGTTTGATTAGATTGTACATTGTGGTTAAATTGTTGTATATTTTAGTGAAGGGGTAAATTAAATAGTGTATTAATTGTATGTCTTGAATAGTGTTTTTTAGTTGTATTTGTGCTTCAAATAGTTTGTACATTGTGTTTTATAAATTATATTTTTTTTATCAAATGGGTGTTTTAAATACGATTAATACAAATTTCAAATTGGACCAATCATATGTTTAGGTTTTTATGCATAAAGTAATTGTACATATAGCTTAAATAGTTGTATTTGCTTAAAATCTATATATGGAAATCTTAAAAAATTAGAAGAGAGAGAGTCATCCCTCCATTATAAGTAGTATAGACTACCGAGTACTGAGAGAGAGAGTCATCCTTCCGCGGCGACATAGTTGCAATGACATACTCGTCTTTAATGACATAGTTGCATATAGATGTTCGGTGTTGTAAAAATTGGCATAGTCTAAAAATCGCTAAATCGAATATAAATCAACAAAATGACTAAATCCACCAACTCGGTTAATGCGGGTCAACTTTTTCCAAAAATTAAAATTGAGATTTTTATTTGAGTAAATTGCAAAAATCGTCCTCGTGGTTTAGCCAAATTGCAGATTTCGTCCGCACTCGTTCAAACTGACGAAAACTAACGGGTTAGTTGGGGGACCAAAACTGGACAAAACAGTGTCAAATAAGGACTGTTTTTGCACTTAATGAACAGTACGGACGAAATCTGCAATTTGGCTAAACCACGAGGACGATTTTTGCAATTTACTCTTCTATGTTTTTCTAATACTACACGAGTACCCGCGCCTAGCGGTAGCGGTGTTTAGTTTCAAAAAAATATCGGCGAATATTTCTTTTGAAAAACTTTATTTGTAGCGCTAAAGAATACTCTTTTGATAACTATTTTTCTGATGGCATGGTTGCATGGCGCCCCGACAATATACATTTTTTAACAAATCTTCTAGCATAGTTTTAATTCAGAATTGTCGTTAAAGATTCAAAATTTGTAATAATAATATATTAACGCAATTTTTCTAATTTAATAATACCCACACATAACAATATCGATGTATAGTTTACAAGAAATTTCAAACAGTGCACTTATTATTATTATTTTATTTTATTCTTTTCGTTCAAGCGATAACTTTTACAAATTACACAACATATTTCATTAATAGTATGTGACATGTTTTAAATAAAACTTGAACCTACAACCTATCATAGATACCATATCACATATGTGTCTAGTAAGACTTGAACCCATAACCCAATTGCAAGTTGCAATTGAAATTTTCGACTGACAATGGTGTGGTGATATGTGAATACGAGGATGCCAATTTATAGGTGGAGCCATGGAGGAGAATTTTGGTAACTGATGATACAGGCGTGATTTTAGTAGTGACAGAAGCAACTTTCACACAATAGAACTATAATATGAGTAACTCTTCACTTATCACCGATTCCAAATATTTGATTGATTATTTCATATATTATAAAAATTATAAAATGCTTCTTTCCTTATGGTATTTGGGTGGAAACCGTGACATAATATTCTTATTGTGCTAATTTGCTAATAATTGCCTAGTTCCCTTAATTATTTCGATGCTAATTGCCTAGTTCCCTTAACTATTTCGTATGGCTGTTAATGGCTACATTCAACATTCAACACAAACATTGTAAATTGTTAGCTCAATTATAACATGAATGAGTTTTAAATATTTTCAATTCTTTCTTTTTTAAACATTTTAAACCTTCAGCATTTTGCATTAATGATGATTATGTGTTATATATGAAATTGATTATTTCACAGTAATATACTAGGCGAGTACCCGTGCCTAGCGGCATCGGTTTCTAGCACCAGAAAATTAACGATATGCGATATTGTGGTAAGTGTTTCGTATAACGTTCAAAATAGAACGTGAAAGGATCAAAATGTAATTACAAACAGTTGTAACATGTGATAATTCAACTCTAGCAAAAATTCTTAACATATATCAAACGACATATAAAAATATTTAATGAAACTTAAAATAAAACATTACATCAATTATGAAATATTAACTAACAACACACGTTACTCGTCGCGTAAAACTTCTTGATACACGACATTTGAGTTATAGATTGCTGCTTGACGTAACTCTTTGACTGGTTTAACCAATACCTTTGTTGTTCTACGAGATATCCCTCTAGACAATGCCATATAAAGCTGGCCATAAGAGAAAACAGAATCTGGAAAATAGACACCCACATTTGGAATTTTTTGGCCCTAGCTTTATTAATAGTCATCGCAAAGCTAAGGCGCACGAGGAATTGTGTTCTCTTTAGTTTGAAAGGGAACATGTCGTCTTTAGATGGATCAAGAGAAGTTCTTGACAAGATCACTCTAACTCCAGCGTGCTGTCCCACAATGTGACACACGGTAAATTTCCACTAAAATTTAACTGATAATTAGTAATTTATTATTACTAAGCATGAGTCATGAAGCATGCATAAGCTTTGCCTGAACATTTGAGTAGATAACTCACATACAGTAAAAATTTCACCACTCTTGCATTCATATCATTTTATGAATATATCATTTTGTCTTATAATTTAAATTGTAAGACGAGAGGTTATCTCGTTTCCCCAGTGACCGACACTGCACGCGTACCGACACTATGATAAGGGTTTGATAAAACAAATGACAAACAACCGTAAAGAAAAATATTACAAAAATAATAATATCTCCGATACGTGACCATAAGATATTACATCTAAAAGTTAGCAAACAATGATGCCTCGGTCACAACGTAAAGTCACGGGACACAAAATATTCAACACACTTTCACTTGGACAACAACTATTATAAGAATACAATTTATGTATATAAGTATAATGTATATACTTATACTTTCCAAGTTCACACAATGAGTAAAAATATTTACTTACTTACACAAATAAACCAATGTGTGCATAAAATAAAAAGTAAGATACATCTCTTTTGTCTTTCTCTCCTTCCCACGACAAAACCAAGAAAACCAGGAAAAGCAAAAGATATCAAATCCATCTTCAACCTCTAGCTTTTACTCCCATCCTAGGTCGAATCTCTCTAAAAGAGGATAACCCAACATATTCATCCAACATATTCCCCTATCTCATACCAAAACCATGAAAGCTTTTAGTTCTCAAATCCTCTTCTTGATATCCCTGCTACCACTCGTACGAATCCAAGAAAGAATCAAGGCAAAGATCACTCAAGAGAATCATATCCTCACTTGTGTCTACCTTGAGCTAAAGTCCAAAACGTTCTAAGGTTGGAAGTTAGCCAAATTCGGCTTCAATCCAAACACCAAGAAGAGAGAGAGGTCAAGCTCCTTCCCAAAATACTTCTATATCTCTTGTGGAGATGCAAAACCCCCAAACTCAGTTTCAATCTCAATTTTACCAAAAACTAGGGTTTGTGAAAGTTAGGGTTTTCTAAAATTGATTTGGGGGTTTTGCAATTGGAGGTATTTTGGTGCTAATCCAAGACTTATTTGGTCCGAATCCAAGAAACAACCCTTCGTTCGTCATCCACCATTTTCGGATTTGAGGTTATTTACATTTATTGTTGTAATATTTGTATTGTTTTATGATATTAAGCTTGGGAAAAATTTATCAATGAAATTGTTATACGAATTAGGTCATATCGATTTTCTTATTGTTCTTGGTTACCATGTCAAGTTTTGAAGTTGGTCATTCATTTAGTTTATGGATTTACAAATCTTGTCATATCGTTAACCACATGAACTTCTAGTCAAAAGGAATGCTTTGGTTTATTTATCTTGTCTTGGCGTCAAAAATTAGAGGACGAGACCTACGTGTTTAACCGCAGTGGTTGGTCGAGGCGAAAGTCGATTTGTAAAAATGGAGCTAGTCATGATTTATCACATATTTGGTTTGAAGTTAACTTAGTTGTGTAAGGGAAATGTACATCAAAGTTATGAGGTCAAATAATGGTTTGGGTCTTGTCGAATTGCATAAACAAGAATTTGAGATATTTAGTTTTTACAAATTTTACTCCTTGTGTTTAGTAAACAAACTTGATTTCATGTACTTGTGTGGTCATTTGCACTAGAGTCCGTTTGGTTTTCTATCGAGACTAGGGAACAAGGAAAATAAGTATACGATCAAGTTTTGCGAAGCCTACAAGTAACCCATGTCGATACTCATATTTTTTTTCAGTCGACATTTATGTTGTTTAAAAGTATGTCAAACTTTGATTTTTACCTTGTTTAAACATGAGAAACATACTAGGGTCTTATGGTCTTGCGTCTCAAGTTTGCAACAAGGAACCGAGTTGAGTAGTACTCGACCAAACACATGGTTTCGTCACCTCGTTGCTCTAACCTTCCGTTAATGTATCAAACTTGAGTAATATTCTAGGCACTTAGAAACATCGGGTAGTCGAATACACCTTGGAGCACACCAACTGTGACACCCTCGGTTCGAGTCTAGCTTCGAAATGTTAATACCTTATTCACTTAAGTGAACACTTGCTATATCAATCTTTTTTTTTTACTCTCGTGTGATCTACCCACAAAGAATTTGGCACAACAGTGCACTACCAAGTACTAATGTTTAGACATCAAGTATTGGGCCACAGCCCAACTAATGAGTTAAGTGGCATAGGAATCTGTTATTTTGTGGGCCTCGGCCATATAGGGTCCTAGTCGTGATCAACACCAGGCCGCAGCCCATGGTGGCTCGGGTGCTCGTCCGACGGTTTTAAACTACCTCCCTAAATAAAACATGTATCATAAACCGGAAGGCAAAGTATAGCTTAAACCGGCCCCGTCTATTCTTTCTTTTCATCTCGTAACATATAGTCTTAACGTCAATTATGTGTACAAGTCACAACTTAGCAAAATGTATGAAAGTTAGTATAAACAACAAATATTCTAAAAACATGATTCCCGTAATGATGTACGTCAAAATTTAACGGCATTGTACAAATGCATGGATGTCAAGTAAACTTCTTAATGGAACTATATATGTATAGAACAAGTTACGATAAATAAATAGAGACCACTATGTCATTTTGTGATATATTAAATTCGAAAGTCTTCAAATGTAACTTAAGTGTTTTCTAAATACAATTAGAAAATAAATAAATTATATATATATTTTGGCAACACCATTTTGTGTCAACTTAAATAAGTATATACACATTTATATACTTACTAGTTAAATGCTATAAATATTTTTCATATCAAACTTGGATGTTAAAACCATCTTAATGTCAACATGAAAAGTATGTGTATATTTTGTATACTTACTAGTAAAACCATATTAACAATTTTGCAAACTTACGTAGATGATTAATACAATTACAATGAACCATTTTAAGTACGTAATACTTAAAACAATGAACTAAAACATTGCCCTCCTTATCTAGGTCGCGTGTCGGTGCCGCTCCACAACCATCACTAATCCCACATTTGGATTTGCACATTTGCTAAGGTGAGTTTCATAGCCCCACTTTTACTTGATAAATTGTTTTATACATCTTGGGGTGAGAAATATGCAAAACATTTTATGGACCAAAACTATAACATGATTACTATTACGTGGTTTAGCCTAAGCCCCTATGTCCCTAGAGAATGCCCTTTTTCATGAACCGTCAATTCCCCATTGGGAAACGCGAATGTTATAAATAGATCTATTGAGGGTGACTCCTCCTTTCGGTTGGCCATGCTTAGGCCAAAGCGAAACGTATACCATGTCGGAACCAAGTGTTGAGGGACAAAACACTTGCTATGGGCCCCTATAGTGTATGACATCTTTTAGCATACAGAACTGTCGTAGTATCGGTTGCATGAACTTAGAGCTAACGTAATGACATTCATCCACCATATATCATTATATTCGGTTTAATGATTATATGACTTTGCTTATGGTCCAAACTTACTATTTAAACTTAAACCTATGAACTCACCAGCTTTTAGCTGACCTTTTAGCATATTTTCTCATGTGTTTAAGTTATGTTCATGAAGGCAAGGCAAGAAGCGGATGTATGGTCGTAGTAGTATTAAAGAAGTGTTTTTACACAAAAATGATGTTTTTTACATTGGGACCACTAAAACTAATGGGATGTGCCCATTTATTTAAACTATGTTGTAAGAAAATGTTTTAAATCTATTTTATGAAATCAAACGGAGTATGTATTCCGTTCTTTATTTCTTGTGTTATGATTCATCAATCCCGTAACGCTCCCGAATAACACGTTGCTTCGCTAAAAAACCAAATTTGGGGGTATTACAGATTGGCATCAGAGCCAAGGTTATAGAGAACTAGGTACATATAATCCCTAAACTATAACTACTTTTCACTAAAAACATCATACTACGACCGCCGACTGCCGCTTGCCTTACTTGCTATTTTACTTAAGATTCATTTAATAGGATTACATGCTTTATTTCCTATTTACTTATGCACTATTTCATATTCATTATGAGCATATTTTCCACATACTTACACATATGCACCGTCTTGTCACAGACTATGCCTTCACCAGCCTTCACTCCCGATGTTCAGGAGGATATCCTACTAGCTCACTCACCTACCACCCGTCAGCTTGCAAACTTAGCCACTGATCCGTATATTCAGGCCACATTAGCATCTCAGCCCGTTATTACCCACTCCCATCTATACCTACCCTCACCACCACTCCATCAGCTTTGTTGACGCGCAGGCAAAAACCCCGCATGATTGTGGAGTACCAGTTATCGAGAGCGGTACTCATTTGTGCCTGCACTAGCTTCTCAGATGACCCGAGCTGCTTACATGGGTCCTTCTTCTACTTCAGAGTCACTGACACCATCATCTACTGAGTCACCACCTCATCAGAGACTCTGGAGATCTACTGATTCCTACTCAGACCCGGAAGAAGATCCGGAAGAGGATCCTGAGGAGGAACTACCAGAGCCTATGCCTACTGAGAGTGTCCCTGGACATGTTAGCACAGCAGCAGATATGGATATACTGGGTCTGGAGATCGTCCAGAGTATTCGAGATATAGGACAGAGCTCCAGGATGGCTCAGAGATTGAGCGATGACATGGACATTGATGCACCATTTGGATTACGACAGAGGGCTGCTTTCCTCCGTAGCCAGGAGGAAAGTAGTGAGATTGCTTGGAGGGATATTAGTTGTGTGGTCAGTTCTGTACCACATATTGCGAGCCCGAGAGAGCTCACATCATCACCTTCATTCATACCATCTGCAGCAGACATGGAGCCCTGCTCGCGCCACTATACAGCTTGAGACCATTGAGGAAGCGCCCGGTTGAGGCACAGCCCGAGCCAGACTTATCAGGATCTTCAGATGGTGATCTGACCCTACCTGGAGGATATTTATTCAACTGGACTCCCATGAGACTCTGCTAGGAGTCCATACTGATCAGCTAGAGAGATTCGATCCAACACGCTTGCAAGCTTGCGAGCAGCGTGTTGAGGGTTTGGACCGAGTTACTGATGTATTGTTTGAGAGCATGGAGCTGAGAGACACAAGCGTAGTCGACTGGGTCTTAGGGTTGAGACTCAGGTTGAGGATGTCAGGAGTTGGACAGCAGCACGAGCCTTGGGCAAGGTCAAGCTCAATGTACGGACGACTAGAGGAGCTAGAGCGCATCCAGTGGATGGCTAGAGATACTGGCAGAGAGGAGTGGCAGAGGACTACTGGTTTAGAGTCTATGTTAGCATCTCAGATGAGACGTATCGCGAGTTTGGAGGATACGCAGCCGAGTTGATTGCTACCATTGCGACTCCGTACGAGCGTGGATATCCTTTGATATGATTTCATGATGTATCACACTAAACTGGATTTATAACAGTTAGTGTTAGTTATCACTCTTGTACTTCAGTTGATATTTCCGTTGTATTTCCGTTGTATTTCGTTGTATTTCGTTGTATTCCAGTATATCTCATCATGTACTTTAGAAACCTTGTAACCGAAGTTCTATCTATGTCAAACTTATTTTCCTATCCTATTGTCTTTCCTTTTATAGATTGCTCATATGATCTATCTGCGACAATCACACTGTTACTTAGCACTTACCTTGTTTAAAAGGTTATGTATCTCACTATTACCTTTCTTACTGCAAATGCCGCCAAACGAAGATCGAACGTACCAACCCTGGTGGAGCTTCCATGCTCCTATTCCAGCGAGGGTTACTCGCAACCAAAGCTGCAACCTGCTATTCCAAACAGAGTCACACACGATCAGACCGCTGAAGCCACTACTCCTGCTAGGGCTACTCCAATCCAACCTATCATGAATCAAGCCATGATTGACCAATTAGTCAATGAGCGAGTGAACGCTGCTTTAGCTGCAGCAAACCACTCGTCTACTAATGCTGGAACTTCGAGACCACCCACCCACAGCCGCACTTGTACTTATCAAGACTTTCGTAAAACCATGACTGGAGGTTTTAGTGGAACTGAAGGAGCTGTCGGTCTGACTAGATGGATCGAAAAGCTCGAGACTGTGTTCCGAATCTGCAATTGTGAAGAAGAGTCTAAGGTTAAGTATGCATCATTCACTTTCGCGGATGCTGCCTGACACCGTGGAACAATTTTCTGAAGTCTGCTAGTATCGATGTTGCCTATGCCATGCCATGGGAGAACTTCAAGGAAATGGTACTTCGAAAGTACTGTCCTCGTAATGAGATTAAGAAACTCGAGCATGAGTTTTGGAACCTCAAGGTTTAAGGCACCAATATGGCTGCTTATAATCAGCGATTTCAAGAACTAGCCTTATTGTGTCCGAAATGGTTCCAATGAGACCCGATTGTTAGAGAGATATATCGGAGGACTGCCCCAACCTATTAAGGGAATTGTCACCTTCTAAGGCTGTTGATCTTCATGAAACTATCGAAGTAGGCAACAAACTCATGGACCAAGTGATTGAGGATTCCATGGACAAAGTGGTTGACAATAAGAGGAAATGGGACGACCATTCTCAAGGTTACAACAACTATGAAGACGTGGCAACAACATAGAAACAACAGCAACAATCAAAGCAAGAGGCAAAATGTGCTAGAGCTTATCAGCGGGTATTGGGGAAGGAAACCGTACTCGGGACTGCACCATTGTGTAATCGATGCACACTGCATCACAAGGACAGATACGTCAAGTGCCGTAACTGTCAGAAAATCGGACACTTACCAGAACTGCAGGTCCAAATCATTGGCGACGGTTCAAACCGCTCCAGCTCAAGACCCAAAAGCTAATATAACTTGCTTTGGTTGTGGTGAGAAAGGGCATTATAAGAATGAATGCCGAAAGACCAAAAACCAAGGCCATGGAGGAAATCAAGGAACCGAGGAAATCCGGAAGCCATGGAATGGCAGGATTCAAGGAAATGTTGGACAGACGAGTAATCATGGAAATGGCGAAGGAGCTCGTGGGAGAGTCTATGCCGTAACCAAAGTGGAAGCTCAGGAAGACCCGAATGTTGTGACGGGTACGTTCCTTATAAATAACCGTTATGCATCCATATTGTTTGATACGGAGGCCGATAGGAGTTTTGTTTCTAATACATTTAGTCCACTACTCGATATTGCCCCAACTGCATTAGGGAATGCATACAACGTGGAATTAGCTAACGGTAACATAGAAAGGTAGTACACCATCATAAGAGGTTGCACCCTTCCTATTAAACCACCATTCATATCGACTTAATACCCGTAGCATTGGGTAGTTTCGATGTCATCCGTAGGATGGATTGGTTAGCAATATATCGTCTTGCCATCATTTGTGAGCAATATCATACGCATTCTTGATATATGAGTGACCTAAGATGATGAGAAGAAGAAGAAGGAACAGAAAAAGAAACACGATCCGCTGCATGTCATTTCCTATACCAAGGTGTTGAGGTGTATCGAGGAAGGATGTCACATCTTCCTAGCACAAGTCACCGGAAAGGAAGAAAAAGAAGGGGAAGAAAAACGTCTGGAGGACGTGCCGATAGTAAGAGAATTTCCTGAAGTCTTTCCCGAAGATTTGCCAGGACTCCCGCCGACACGACAGGTTGAATTTCAGATCGATTTAGTGCCCGGTGCCGCGCCAGTGGCAAGAGCACCTTATCGATTAGCTCCAACAGAACTCCAGGAGTTGTCAAACCAGTTGTCGAAGAACTTGCGGCAAAAGATTCATTAGACCAAGCTCATCACCAGGGGAGCACCAGTCTTATCGTCAAAAAAGGACGGAACTTTCAGAATGTGCATAGACTATCGTGAATTGAATAAACTAACCATTAAGAACCGCTACCCACTACCGATAATCGATGACTTATTCGATCAACTTCAAGGTTCAAGCGTTTATTCAAAAATCGACTTAAGGGTCAGGATACCATCGGCTAAGAGTTAGGGAAGAAGACATTCCCACAGCCTTGAGAACTTCGTTATGGACATTCACGAGTTTCAAGTCATACCTTTTGGGTTAACCAGCGCGAGTGTGTTCATGGATCTCATGAACCGAGTGTTGTAAACCCTACTTGGATAAATTTGTGATGCGTCTTCATCGGCGATATCCTAATTATTCGAGTGTGAAAGAACTACCGAGCATCTTAGGCGATCTTGGAATTATTGAAGAAGGAAGAGGCGTATGCAAAGTTCTCGAAGTGTGAATTACGGATACCAAACTATTACAATTCCTAGGTCATGTGATGCGGCGGTCGAGTATTCATGTAGATCCCGCTAAGATCGAGTCGATAAAGGATTGGGCGACACCACTCCCTCTACCAGAAATCACGCCAATTCTTAGGACTCATTTGGATACTCTGAGAAGATTGTTGAAGGTTTCTCAAGATTGCCAAATCTTTAACCAAGTTAACCGGAAAAGAACCCAAGTTTGGTAGGGAGAAAAAGAAGAAGAAGCTTTTCAACTCCTTAAGGAAAAGCTGTGTAGTGCACCTATCTTGGCACACAGGGGTAGACTTTGTTGTTTATTCGATTAAGCCACAAAGGGCTTGGGCGGTGCTAATTCAAAGAAAGTGATAGCATCGCCTCTCGCCCGATTGAAGACTCATGAGAAAAACTACACAGCGCGACTTGGAGTTGGGATCGAGTTGTGTTCGCACTCCGAGAATTTGGAGACACTACTTGTATGGCATGAAGTGTATGCGTATACACCGATCACAAAAGTCTACAACACATTTTGGATCGAGAAGAAGCTGAACATGAGACAAGATGGTTGGAATTACTCATTGATTAAGATCGTTACCATCGGGACGGCGAATGTAGTTCTTGATGCTACGGTAGAAAAAGCGACCAAAACCTCTTAAAGTCAGATCCTTGGGTATGACAATTAGTTCACCTCTTCCATCCAAGATTCTTGAGGCTCAATTGGAAGCACTCAAGGAAGAGAATGGCGAATGAGAACCTTTACGGAATGCGGGAGAGTGAAAATGGATTAGTAAAAAGGTCGGATGGAATTTTGTGTTTCAAAGTGCGAAGTTGGATACCACTCTACGGAGGAATTGGCGACATGTATACCACGAATCCCACAAGTCTAAATACTCCATACACCGAGGATCCGACAAGATGTACCTTGATCACGAAGAAATTATACTTGTGGCCAAACTTGTGAAGCCGACATTGCAACATATGTCGTAGGTGTTTAACTTTGTTCAAAGGTTAAGGCGAACATCGAGAGACCCTCGGTCTACTAGTACAACCGAAATCCAGAGTGGAAATGGGAACGTATAACAATGGACTTTATCACTAAGTTACCTAAAACCTCTAAAGGCTACGACACTATTTGGGTAATAGTTGATCGCCTCACCAAGTCAGCACATTTTCTACCAATGAAAGAAAGTGATGGAATGGAAAAACTTACTGCACAACTATACTGAAGGAAATCATCGCACGCCATGGTGTACCAACTTCCATCATCTCGAGACAGAGATAGCGTTTCACCTCAAATTTTTGGAAATCACTTCAAGATGCTTTAGGGTCTAACCTCGACATGAGCACCGCTTACCATCCTCAAACGGACGGACAAAGCGAAAGAACAATCCAAACACTGGAGGATATGCTAAGAGCATGCGTGATAGACTTTGGAAATGGCTGGGATAAGCACTTGCCATTAGCTGAATTTTCTTACAATACAGCTTATCACACAAGTATCAAAGCCGCACCATATGAAGCACTCTATGGTGGGAAGTGTAGATCACACCTGTGTGTTGGGCGAAGTAGGAGAAAGTCAACTACGGTCGGAGTTAATCAAGAAACTACCGAGAAGATTGTACAAATCAAAACCGATCTGCAAGCGACTCGTGACCGTCAAAAGAGCTACGTGGATAAAAGGAGGAAACCACTTGAGTTTCAAGTGGGAGATAAAGTTATGCTCAAGGTTGCGCCATGGAAGGGCGTAATCCGTTTCGGAAAACGTGGAAAGTTAAATCCTCGTTATATTGGACATTTCAAAATTCTCGCGAGAATCGGTCCGGTAGCATACCGACTTGAATTACCACAAGAACTCAGCTCTGTGCACAACGTGTTTCACGTGTGCAACTTAAAGAAATGCCTTTCCGACGAAACTCTAGCCATTCCTTTGGAAGAAATCCAAGTTGACGAAAGATTGAATTTTGTAGAGGAACCCATTGAAATTATGGATAGAGAAATCAAACGGCTTAAGCAAAGCCGTATCCCGATCGTCAAAGTCCATTGGAACTCTCAAAGAGGTCCCGAATACACGTGGGAGCGTGAAGATCAATTCAAACGCAAATACCCACACCTTTTCTCTACTTCACCAAGTAATCCTAACTGAAAACCGAGGACGGTTTTCTCGTACAAGGCGGGGAGGATGTGACACACGGTAAATTTCCACTAAAATTTAACTGATAATTAGTAATTTATTATTACTAAGCATGAGTCATGAAGCATGCATAAGCTTTGCTTGAACATTTGAGTAGATAACTCACATACAGTAAAAATTTCACCACTCTTGCATTCATATCATTTTATGAATATATCATTTTGTCTTATAATTTAAATTGTAAGACGAGAGGTTATCTCGTTTTCCCCAGTGACCGACACTGCACGCTGGCACTGACACTATGATAAGGGTTTGATAAAACAAATGACAAACAACCGTAAAGAAAAATATTACAAAAATAATAATATCTCCGATACGTGACCATAAGATATTACATCTAAAAGTTAGCAAACAATGATGCCTCGGTCACAACGTAAAGTCACGGGACACAAAATATTCAACACACTTTCACTTGGACAACAACTATTATAAGAATACAATTTATGTATATAAGTATAATGTATATACTTATACTTTCCAAGTTCACACAATGAGTAAAAACTAAGGTTTGTGAAAGTTAGGGTTTTCTAAAATTGATTTGGGGGTTTTGCAATTGGAGGTATTTTGGTGCTAATCCAAGACTTATTTGGTCCGAATCCAAGAAACAACCTTTCGTTCGTCATCCACCATTTTCGGATTTGAGGTTATTTACATTTCTTGTTGTAATATTTGTATTGTTTTATGATATTAAGCTTGGGAAAAATTTATCAATGAAATTGTTATACGAATTAGGTCATATCGATTTTCTTATTGTTCTTGGTTACCATGTCAAGTTTTGAAGTTGGTCATTCATTTAGTTTATGGATTTACAAATCTTGTCATATCGTTAACCACATGAACTTCTAGTCAAAAGGAATGCTTTGGTTTATTTATCTTGTCTTGGCGTCAAAAATTAGAGGACGAGACCTCTTGTGGGTTAACATGCAGTGGTAGTAGTCGAGAGCGAAAGTCGATTTGTAAAAATGGAGCTAGTCATGATTTATCACATATTTGGTTTGAAGTTAACTTAGTTGTGTAAGGAAAATGTACATCAAAGTTATGAGGTCAAATAATGGTTTGGGTCTTGTCGAATTGCATAAACAAGAATTTGAGAGATTTAGTTTTTACAAATTTTACTCCTTGTGTTTAGTAAACAAACTTGATTTCATGTACTTGTGTGGTCATTTGCACTAGAGTCCGTTTGGTTTTCTATCGAGACTAGGGAACAAGGAAAATAAGGTATCTGAGTCAAGTTTGCGAAGCCTACAAGTAACCCATGTCGATACTCATATTTGTTTTCAGTCGACATTTATGTTGTTTAAAAGTATGTCAAACTTTGATTTTTACCTTGTTTAAACATGAGAAACATACTAGGGTCTTATGGTCTTGCGTCTCAAGTTTGCAACAAGGAACCGAGTTGAGTAGTACTCGACCAAACACATGGTTTCGTCACCTCGTTGCTCTAACCTTCCGTTAATGTATCAAACTTGAGTAATATTCTAGGCACTTAGAAACATCGGGTAGTCGAATACACCTTGGAGCACACCAACTGTGACACCCTCGGTTCGAGTCTAGCTTCGAAATGTTAATACCTTATTCACTTAAGTGAACACTTGCTATATCAATCTTTTTTTTTACTCTCGTGTGATCTACCCACAAAAAATTTGGCACAACAGTGCACTACCAAGTACTAATGTTTAGACATCAAGTATTGGGCCACAGCCCAACTAATGAGTTAAGTGGCATAGGAATCTGTTATTTTGTGGGCCTCGGCCCATATGGGGTCCTTAGTCGTGATCAACACGAGGCCGCGCCCATGGTGGCTCGGGGTGCTCGTCGAGCGGTTTAAACTACCTCACGAAATAAAACATGTATCATATAACCGGAAGGCAAAGTATAAGCGTAAACCGTCCCCGTCTATTCTTTCTTTCATCTCGTAACATATAGTCTTAACGTCAATTATGTGTACAAGTCACAACTTAGCAAAATGTATGAAAGTTAGTATAAACAACAAATATTCTAAAAACATGATTCCCGTAATGATGTACGTCAAAATTTAACGGCATTGTACAAATGCATGGATGTCAAGTAAACTTCTTAATGGAACTATATATGTATAGAACAAGTTACGATAAATAAATAGAGACCACTATGTCATTTTGTGATATATTAAATTCGAAAGTCTTCAAATGTAACTTAAGTGTTTTCTAAATACAATTAGAAAATAAATAAATTATATATATATTTTGGCAACACCATTTTGTGTCAACTTAAATAAGTATATACACATTTATATACTTACTAGTTAAATGCTATAAATATTTTTCATATCAAACTTGGATGTTAAAACCATCTTAACGTCAACATGAAAAGTATGTGTATATTTTGTATACTTACTAGTAAAACCATATTAACAATTTTGCAAACTTACGTAGATGATTAATACAATTACAATTTTGCAAACAAGTCACTAAACTTTGCTAAGGTGAGTTTCATAGCCCCACTTTTACTTGATAAATTGTTTTATACATCTTGGGGTGAGAAATATGCAAAACATTTTATGGACCAAAACTATAACATGATTACTATTACGTGGTTTAGCCTAAGCCCTATGTCCCTAGAGAATGCCCTTTTTCATGAACCGTCAATTCCCCATTGGAAAACGCGAATGTTATAAATAGATCTATTGAGGGTGACTCCTCCGTTCGGTTGGCCATGCTTGGGCCAAAGCGAAACGTATACCATGTCGGAACCAAGTGTTGAGGACAAAACACTTGCTATGGGCCCCTATATTGTATGACATCTTTTAGCATACAGAAACTGTCGTAGTATCGAGTTACATGAACTTAGAGCTAACGTAATAGACATTCATCCATATATCATTATATTCGTTGTAATGATCATATGACTTTGCTTATGGTCCAAACTTACTATTTTAACTTAAACCTATGAACTCACCAGCTTTTAGTTGACCTTTTAGCATATTTTCTCAGGTGTTTAAGTTATGTTCATGAAGGCAAGGCAAGAAGCGGATGTATGGTCGTAGTAGTATTAAAGAAGTGTTTTTACACAAAAATGATGTTTTTACATTGGGACCACTAAAACTAATGGGATGTGCCCATTTATTTAAACTATGTTGTAAGAAAATGTTTTAAATCTATTTTATGAAATCAAACGGAGTATGTATTCCGTTCTTTATTTCTTGTGTTATGATTCATCAATCCCGTAACGCTCCCGAATAACACGTATGCTTCCGCTAAACCAAGTCAGGAATATCATCGTCTCCATCAGCGCTACCGTTAGTACGACGAGTTTGAATCATCTGAACGATATTCAAACGATTAGCAAAATGAACAAAGGTGAGATACGAAATGGAAGTTCGCAGAAGGAAACCTAAAGTCTACCCAATCCTCACAGGTCAAAGCCTAAGCTCTAAGGGTCTCAAAACCTAGGGTCCATATGTCACAAGTCCTGACTACAAGTCGTAAACCTGGGCTCTGATGCCATAAATTGTAACGCCCCGCCAGGCAAACCGGGTAAAGGAATCACAAGTAATGGTGTCATATCAAAGCAAACATAAATATCCAAAATAAATCTTAACATAAATGCTTAAGTAAAACAAGTCAAAACGACTTCAATACATAGGTCCCAGCGGAAAAACTCTAACAAATGATGCGAAATAATAAGTCTTAAATGGCATCATAAGATCAAAACTAAAATAAATCTCTAAGGTAAGTCCACTCATGCACTCATCCCAAAGCAAAACCCGCTCCAATGCTTAGATACCTGCCGCGGAAGAAAAGAAATGCGGCTGAGCTTCAAAAGCCAGTGAGCCGATATGAAAGCAAAGCGAATACTAAGCGATATCGAATCTGAAATATAATAAACGAAAGATAGCAAAATCATAATCATTTTCAAAGTATAAATCAGAATTAACGAATAAAATTTATAGTTAACTACCACGAGCCCGAAACAAATATCGAACATAATCATATTCTCATAAGGCAACATTTCTCATAAGGAAACATTTGTAGGGGAGACCTACCAGAGTTATGAAGGACGTGCATGCACGCAGCATCAATCATCGGATAACATATAACAGATAACAGATCTAGGATGCATCCATACGCTCCTTCCTACATATACAAAATATGCTCCACCATCCAGGAACGTGGCAGAACATCACTCTACTGCCTAGAGTCATATCGAAGTGCATCGTCACGATACGGACACGGAACCCCCATGACTAGTGAAATATTTGGCTCGGGTGTCAAACTATCTTAGGTCAAATTAGAATGGCATAACTGCCGACCACAGATCATATTTTATCATCAGGTTAATCATATTTTCAAAATCAGAGTTTTCATATCATATAGTTCAAAATCAGATGTTTCATAATTGCAGAATCGAGTTCAGATAAGCAATTTCAAACAAAACAGAATGGGTTCATAGCAAGGCTTAGAAAAACCTAATAGAAAAGCTAACGAAAAAAAAATGTTAAAAGGAACCTTTACTGAAAAGGTCAGAATATACGTACCTTATTCCAAGCAAATGATCGAAAGCGAAATACGGAAAGCAAAGGATTACTCCTTCTTCGCAGAACCTATACACATTAACGGTCGTCCATGTTATTTATGATTCCATAATCGTCGAAATGATCTTTTAACATTTGGTGTTTTATACTTAATGTATTCAGAAATCTTCATACTTTAGTATTTTATGATTAAATGAGACTTAAGTGTTTTATAATTTCTATCGTAGATTAGGGTTCATTATGTCATTATTTAAAGTTTAGGGTTAAATGTGAAAATAGTTTAAACATCATAACTCACACATGAAATAACGAATTAACACTCTTAGCTTCAAACCCTAATCGACTCTCATTAAGTTCTAGGGTTTTCTCCTTCTTTTAATATCACATTAATATGCATTTACTTTTCATGTTACGTCTTTTAATGACTCGCTACTTAACCTAACACGTAATAAAAACAATATTTCCTTTTTGTTTTCACCATGCACGTTTATGATTTTATGTGACATACAAGTTACTTATTACTCGGATTACTTACACGTTTACACATTTACAAGTTCACTTGACTTATAATAACGCACACATATGAGACTTGGTTCACAAACCATTAGGGTTTGGCATACCTTATTCGGTTCACATATCAAACTAGGGTTTATGTTTACATGACCTTTACTCGTTTAATACATGTTCAAAAACTCTTTATGTGGTTCGGTTCAATCTAGGGTTTTGGCTATAATACTTAACGCAAGTCCTAGCTTATCTACATACTTTACATATTCAAGTTATCAAGTTTTATACCTTGGCCGAAACATACACATGGTTCGGTTTTCAATACATATGGTTCGGTTTTATTACAACTTGACATATTCATACTCAGATTCAATAATACTTATTACGTACATAGCTCTTTAATACTTATAAGGTTTAAATCATATGGTTTGCCTTGTTTTGGGTTCATACGGCTCGGCCACAAAATAAAACAACAAGCTCGACTAAAACAAAACATATTACAATATATTAACGCAAGGTACATCAAAATAAAACGAGAACATGATATACCTTAACTTGGTTGAAGCAAAAATCTCGACACCAATGGGTGTTTGATATTCGGTCGAATGGAAAGAAAAGAAAAAGAAGAGGCAACAAAACTAGGGTTTCACTTTCTTGTAAATGTAGTGTATATATAGGTGGTATCATTTTTAGTTTAGGGCTTTAGGAGGGCTTTGGGTTTTCGGCTTGGCCCAACCGAACTCAACCAAACGCACACCATTGGGCTTCGGCCTTTGATCCATCGAACAAAACAAACACGGCTCAAGTTATTTGCGAAACGTTTAAATCTTTCGTCGTACCAAAATCGATCACGTAATATATTTTAGTTAGGTTTTAATTACTCGTAAGTTAGGTTTTAAATTTCGTTATATGAATAAATGTCTTTTACGTATTTTATAAATTTCGATTCCAAGGGTATTTTAGTCTTTATTCATGTTTTAGATTTTCAGGTTTTACACGTACCCTTTTGAACTAGTTAGTTCTTGTAACCATAGTGAACTAATTACCATATAAATGGTTTTTCCACAGCCTTTACCACAATCCATTTTCTTGTGGGCTAGCCAACTCTTTTACATTTGCTGATATGGTGAGTTGATTACCATACAACTTATTAGCAAGTTGTCAACTATATAACGGATTTGAGATATCTTTACCAAAGCCGTTTGCTCATGGATTAGCCAGTCCTTTTGATAAACATGGTGGACTGATAACCTTTGTTGTTATCTCAAAAACCATTTGTTGCTTTTAACCTTTGTTTCAAAATATTTTTCACTTAACAAAAGTTTTCTTTTAAAAACATTTATTGGTTTTGTGCTGCAAGCAGTACTTTGATTAAAGTACTGTTTGTCCAGCAGTACTTTGAATAAAGTACTTATTTTTCAAAAATTTATACAATTAAACATCATACCAGTATTTATGCTTCATCATCAGCCATAGTTGTCCATATGATATACAATTCAATAACCATTAGGGCTATTTCAATTTCTTCTTCAACTTCCATTCCATGATCCAACATCCTTCTCATAAGATCATTAGTCAAAGGATATCTTCTTTGAGCTAACATATGGATCATAGTTCCATCTTCCATTTCCAAAGCATGTACTCCTGATTCTTCAAAGAATCTCCAGCTTGTAATCTCCCATACTTCTTGATTTAGCCAGATTTCATCAGTGCTTGTCTCCTCAGTTTCCCAGATAGTTGTCAGATCTCCTAGCAATACTAAGCCAACTCCAGTTGATGGAATATGTTCAAAGTATTCTTGCACTAATTGATATAGTTGAAACAAATTTGCTCTATCTATTATGTGCAGTATATCCCATAACAAATTGAACACTCTAAAAATTTCATCCTCCCTATGGAACATCAGATAATCTTCATCCTTTGATGTTACCACTTCAAATGTAGTTATTTTAGACTTCTTTACTGCAACATCTTTGGATTTAGGATGATCAAAGTCGACAACTCTTAAGTAATTTCTCAGTTCATCAACTGTATCTGATCTCAATTCTACCTTCTTTGATGACTGTTCTTCTTCAGTTGTTCTTTTCCTCTTTAAGCTTCTTTTTCTATCATCCTCCTTCAGCTTATCATCATCTTTAAAAGAAATAATACTATCAACTTGCTTTTGATAAGCTTCTCTTACCAAGTCATACAGCTGTTTCATCTCAAAATACTTCAGCTTCTGTAATCCAGTATACCCTTGACCCTTTAGATAAGCCATCATGGCATTTCTTTCCTTAGCAATACTTGGTCTTCTTGGTAGAACAGGTTTCTTTACTGGTACAGCAACTTCAGCATCATACTCTGCTTGAAACTTCTTAGCAGCCTCTTCATTCTTAGCCACTTCAATAGCTCTTATATCACCCAAAGTGAGCTTTTTCTTCTTCTTTATATCCACTAGTTTGCCTTTCCCTTTGTCCTTTGGATCTAAAACTGGTTGAGAAGCTTGAGGTTGTTCTTCAGCAACTCCTGGAATACTAACACCCCTTGGTTTTGATAAGTTGTGCAATATCTCAGCTATAGTCTCATCCTCACTTGCAGTGTGCACTACTTTGGGTGTATCAACTTTCTCTTCTGGTATGACTGTTGAAGGACCAGCTTCCTCTTCAAAATCTAGAATCCTTGGTGTGATTAGCTCTTGTCTGTATGTTCCTTGAAGAGCAGCAGTGCCTTGATCAGCAGCACCTTGAACACCAGTTCCTTCAGGCTCAGTACTTTGAATATTTACTTGTGCTTCAGTACTTTGAGGTTCATCTTCTTTATCTGCATGAAACTCAACATCTTCTTTCAAATTATCTTGCTCCAGATTCCTCCCCAAATTAAATGAAGACTGCTGTTGAACCTTTTCGCCCTTTGAAGACTTCATAAACTTCTTCCCATGTCTCCGCTGTGACTTGACCCATAACCTGTGATGTTGAACCAAAGGCCATACAAAAGTCTTTAACCTTCTAAACTTGGTCTTTAACTTTGCTAGTTGTGCAGCTTGAGCTTCAATAGCTTTCTTCAATCTGACCAATTCCCTTGTCAAAACATAATTGTCCAGAACCAATCCCTCAGGAGGTATATCACCTGCATCTCCTCCAGATGATGGTGGGTTGATTTCCGGTTCTGACTCAGCATGTTCAGTATCTTGTTGAGATGATGTAGGTGAGACTGCAGTATCTTCTTGTGCAGCAGTACCTTGTGAAGAAGCAGTATGTTGAGAAGCAGTACCTTGAGTTGATGCAGTACCTTCTCTGTCTTCACTTTCAGCTGCCTCATCTCTAACAGCTTGAACAATCTCCATCATAGAAGTAGTCAAAGGAGTGTTCCTTCCAGAGAACCTATCACTCTTCCTAGCCATGAAGGTGAATATCTTTGTAGGTTGTACCACAACATGTAATAAGCTCGAAGGCTTTGGTACATCATAAAGTTGTTTATTCAAGAAAACTTGAATAAATCTTGGATACATTAACCAGGGTGATCCATTAGAAATGTGAGATAGCATACCATCCAGAATTAATCTTGAAAAGTTGAAGACACGATTTGTAGCCAACCCCACTAAAGCAGATGCTACATTAGATCCAAATTGCTCCCATGAAGTACTCTTAGAACTGATACAATGAAGTAATACATGCACCAAGTACTTCCAATGTGGACTAAACAAGGGTTTCTTGAATGTTGTTTCAGTTAAGAACCCTTCATACCCAATATATTTTAAAGTATCTGATGCAGGTTTTACTGACCAGGTCTTAATATTTATAGTGTCTCGCTATACCTATGGTCTACCCTAATGCACTAACGGGCAGTAAAATTCGGGTCGTGTAGTGTAGTAAAAAGCCGAGGTCGTCCCAAGAGCTATGTGTGTCGGATAATTACTAAGTCTAATTGTCACAGAATAATAATGGTTTGATATGGTATTAATTAATTAAACTACTAATGCAGAATATAAAAGCAATTGAATGGTAGAAAGGAAATCAATAGAGGAATAGTGGTGCTAACCTAGTCAATCCTCCTAACTAGTTATGTCTACGTCTACTTACTTCCAATTACTTTAGGTGGGGTCAAATTTGAGAGGACAACATTTGGTCAATTCGCCCTAACCTATCAGCAAAGATGCCACCACAGGAGAAATCATGCGCACCGTCATAAGTCCTGTTGTTCCTAGTCCCCTAAGCCAAGTCATTAAGTACCGCTACATACTAGATTCTAAATAGTGAGTGCCGGCCGTTATGAACTTAGACACTACACCCCCCAATTCTTAAGTTCATCCAAACGATAGGTGATCAGTTGGTCAAATCGCACAAGTAGAAAGGGTCGTCAGTTGGTCATATCTTACCCTTCCCGTCTCAGTCCGCTCACCTAGGGTTAGTTGGTCATATCTCCTAGGCAATTGGCCTCTACTGCCATTCAAAACTACCGAACCAGGGGTGACTACCAAAGAACTATGCATGCATACACTTAGAAATAATTGTACGGACGTAAAGGTAAACGTAAACAAAACAATTAAGGAATCATAACTAGGCTAGCACCAAAGGGTGCTTAGCCGCTCATATTAATCATGCACATCAATTCAATATTCAAAGGTACGAAATACATGAATTGAAAGTAAAAGAAATAATAAACGCTAAAGCTTATCGTAATTGTGTGACTTCTCCCTTGGAAACAGCTCCGTATGCTTCCCTAGACCTCCCTTGAGTATTTTCTCACGTTCTCAGAGTATTGTGTGTGGAATGGAATGAATAGAAATGCTGGAATTCGTGGGTATTTATAGGCCAGGTCTGGGTTACGGCATAACCAATAGATGAGTTACGCCGTAACCTTCTATTCCGTCGTAAAAGCACTAGATCTGCTAGTTACGGCGTAACCTTATAAGTAGTTACGCCGTAGTCTTCAATAAACCTGGTTATGTCGTAAATGATGCAGTAGTTACGGCGTAAGTATCAGCGGCGTGGAACCTCTTTTGACCTAATGGAGTTACGTCGTAACCTTTGGGAAGAGTTACGCCGTAACCTCTTGATAAGTTGGACTTCTGGGTCACGCAATAGTTACGACGTAATGTGAAAGACGAGTTACGCCGTAACTTCTTCAAAATAAGCATACTGTGATAAATCTTTAATAATGTTTCCATTTCCGCGTCTCTTTAGCTCCAATGCTCGCAATTTACCTGAAAGTGTAAAACAATGGAAAACAAGCGTAAATCCATATAAATGATATAAATAACGAGCATTAACGGGGGAAATTGACACTTAATAATCAGGACTATTTGATGTTATCAAATATCCCTCCACTTGAACTCTACTTGCCCTCAAGTAGACCTTATTAGATAGATTCTTAAAAAGATATCTCCCAAAACCTGGAAAATATGAGTTTACAAATCCATTATGCTAGAATAAAACAAAGCCAAACACCTCACGAAAGGGGAACAAATACTTAAATCTCTCAACTATTCTAAGTGTCAATTTTGGGGTGATCACTCAAACGCACAGTCATAGCATGTATTCTATCATAAGCTTGGCGGTTACACAAATCTACACCACTAGAGTTAAGGGCTAAACAGTTCTCGAAGGCAATATGGGTAGACACGACAAAGGTTAAGGGGTGACTCGTCATTACTAACATGTCACGGCGAAGTGGAATAAATCAATGATACATGACCAAATCCATGGCCAAGACACCAAAGATTGCTCGATGCATCACCTAGACATGCTTTATGACTAAAGGGTAGGATAAGACATGGGATATATAATTGGTGTAAAATGAAAAACAAGCAGGTAGTCTATATCTACAACTAAGTCATCACCACTTACCGTCCGCCCAAAGTTCAAGTTTAGAAGTCTGGAGACCGGATCATGAAATTCAAGGTAGATGTGTCATTAGAGGACGTCGTGATGGGCACACTACCTTTTCTTCTTCAGTTGGTATTACTCCAACTCCAATCTTCAAATGTGACCGAGGTGGCCTCCTCGATACTAAACAATAAAGCTCATACTATAGTGCTTATAACAATGCACTTTACAAAATCATAACTGAATCAACTATTTTTTTTTTGAATCATAACTGATAACATAACATCCTCCCACTTGAGATGAACAAAGGGAATTCGAGGGGTCTTCAATGATCTTCATAATTGTTGTCGATGAAAGCGTGATTTCCAAACCTTTCCACTTGAACCTGAACTTAGGCAAATAATGACTTCCCAATTACAAATAAAGACTACATGGTAGGCTAAGGTGTAAGGGTGTAACGAAACAATATATTGGGGTGACAAAATGAAAGGAATGGCTCAGAAGGGTGTATCTAGGGGTATCTTGCACTAAAGGGGAGTGCAACAAAAGGGTTTCACATGGGGGTCGAAAAGTCGAGGTGACTAATCGATAGACTCACAATGGTAGGCTGTTTGGGTGATAATCCTATAATATTGCCTTTCTAAAACTGAAAAGTAGAAATACATCGAGCTAACTCAACATACCTTGTCTATGGTCTCGAAATGATGCAAAGGCCAAGTTCTAAAGTTTACAAGCTACCGGCACACTCATAATTTGGTGGATTTGGGTAAAATATAGGAAACGGATAAGGCTAATCTCACCATGTAATATCAAGGGTTGTATGTGCTCGGCTAAGGTCTAATCCAGTTAGGTTCGAAAAAACATGTCAAAATTTTAAAAATGGCATAATTTTTCAAAATAAACTAGAAAACTGAGGGCGAAATAAAGTTCACGAGATAATTCTACTCCTGTTCCCCCACTTGAATTGTACAAAGTCCCTTTTGTACTAGGCATTAAAATAAAGGTGAAGAGAAAGGTAGAATTAGAGCGAGAACTTCCCTGAATTTTGCTCCAAAAAGAAGGTTGCCCACGAGAAAGGATAGTGCCTTCGTTAAAGCGTCATGAGCAAACTTCAATCCCTGAAATCACAATACCGACAAGCATAATTCTAAAAAGAAAAAATAAAAATGAAAAATAAACCTAACTCACTTTCGTAGGAATCACGGTTGCATTTAGCGAATGCAACAAGCCTTTTAAACCACTTAGTGTCCCAAGTGGACGTGTGAAGTCTCGTGAGGGTTTACAGGGAACACACCCACAAAGTTCATTTAAAAACTAATACAAGGTTACTGTGTTTTAAAATGAAAGAATTAAAGAAGAGGAGAGTTACGTCGTAACTCCAATAAGAGAGTTACGCCGTAACTTGCAAAACCTGGTATGAGCTGAGAAGCGAATAGTTATGGCGTAACCACTGAGATGGTATTACGCCGTAGTTGGTAATGCGTCAGGAATTCTGCTGCTAAAATGTTGGTTACGGCGTAATCACCAAAATGAGTTACGCCGTAACTCTGTTCAGATCAGAATCGCAGCAGTAATTACTCCATTGTCTCCTGCAAAATGGTTAGAAAACACAAAACCCAACAGAAAGGAAATAAAAATAAAAGAAAGGGATAATTCGGGTTGTCTCCCGAAAGAGCACTTTTCTTTATTATCGAGTCTTTAAGTTAGACTCAGAGCCGTGGGCTACCAGTGTTTGTCTGTTACTGGCCGATCTCCATGTTGAAGCCAGTTGATAAAATTCTCATCTCTTTTGTATCTATCTCCAAGTTCTAAACATCCTAAGTAAAAAAAAAATTTCTTTTGGTAGGGGTGATCAAAACCTTTGGCTTTATCTTCTTCACTAATACCAAGCAGGGGTCTAGCATAACTCAACTGTTTTTTAGTCCAATTTTTAAAGTTTTTGACAGTCCTTGGCATTTTGAAAATAGTTTTATCATCGCCAATTTTTAGCCAAACTAGTCCTTCCTTCACGTTTTTATCAAGCCCAGATATTTCTTTAAAGGGTTTTTCTAAAATCACCCCTGTCAGCCCATCTGCCACGAATTCGCTAACATCTTCCAAAACCACAAAGTCGACTAGAAACGAGTGAGTTCCTACAAAAACTCGTATGTTTGTTGCTATCCCGAGGAAGTTGTTTCCTTTGTAATCAAGCTCCTTTTCCATAACCTGGTTGTAGCATTCCTTAGAGATAATATTGACTGGGGAATCTGTGTTGATAAAAGGGTGAAAGTCAATGAATCCAATTTTGCATGAGATCTTCAGATAATAGGGATTCCTATGATGGATTCGTGCCCCCATCTCATAAAACTGCGGTTGGTTTGATTGCAAGAATGCTTTTTCAGGGTTGTCTTTCCAATGGGTAATCTCGACATCACTACAGAGGTCTTCAGCACTTACTCCTCCGTTATCTTCTTCCTCAAAATTCACGAAAACATCAAAATCTTTCCCTGAGTCAATCTCTCCAGGATCCGGAGGGTCGCTAAGAAACTTTTCAAGGGCTTCACCAAAATCCCCCACTTGGTCAATAGCACAAACCTTTTCTGGGGCGGACAAATGTTCATTAGGTCCGAATGTGGCGACCTCTCCATTAGCCTCCAAAGTCAATTTACCGGCAAAGACATCTACCTTAGTTTGAGCAGTAGCAAGCATGGGTCTTCCTAAAATGACGGGTATCCTGTTGTCTTCCGGGATATCAAGAATCACAAAATCTACTGGAAAAAGGAATCTCTTTATCTTCACTAATACATTTTCAACAATTCCTAATGGCGATTGCATGGATCGATCGGCTATTTCAATTTTCATCTTGGCCGGTTTTAAGTTGCCAATTCCCATACGCAAAATCATCGAACGAGGCATTATACTAATACTAGCTCCAAGATCAGCTAGGGCGTTACACAGGTTCAGGCTCTCGATATAGCAAGGGAGAGTAAAACATCCTGGATCTTTTTTCTTTTGTGGTAACTCGTTCCTCAAAACCGCTGAGCATCTTTCGTTGAGGCGAATAGTCTTATCACCACTTAATTTCCGTGTAGCATCATTGGGAGGGTTCACCAGCAGAGTTTGGTCCAAAAGTGATTGCTTCTCCATGCTGATCCGTCGCTTAACCTTTTCTGAAAAGGTCAATGGTTATTCGAGGATAGTTTCTACAGTGTGGACAACTTCTTCTTCCCGAGCTGCTAGGTAATCAGAGATGGCTTCTGAACATGAACTGACACTTTCCTCTAATCTTTTTATCCTATCGTCGTGAATTTTAATAGAAGAGATTGTATTATCCACAAATGCTCTCATCATCTTTTCAATCCTATCGTCGTGCTCTCTTGATTTCTTGATGTGGTAGAGAATCTTTTTCTCAATATTGCTTCCTGAATCGGTCTCAAATACACTATTAACTTTTTCAATCCTACATGCTTCAGCTTCTCTTTCCAATCTCCTTTTTTTCAAAAATTTCCTCGTAATTGTATTCTTGTTTTGTTATAGTCTTCATTACTTTATGATTGAAGTTATCTCTCGGTCCATATCCAGTATCCATGTGCCACTTGTAGCAATGTTCAGAAATCCGTTGAATTCATTCCAAGGCCTGATCAGGAGTCATGCTAGGAATGGGTCTTGGTGAATCAAGGAGTTCTCGTGTTTGCGCATTAATCCCCCGATAGAAAACGTATACGATCTGATGTTTGTTTAAATCATGAGTAGGGCAACGATAGAGAAGTTCATTGAATCTTTCCCATGCTTGGTACAGTGTTTCTTCACCAATATGCACGAATCGATAGATTATCCCAAGAAGCCTAGCCATTTTAGAAGGAGGGCAAAATTGCTGGACGAACTCCTTTCTTAGTTTTCCCCATGCTTCTTTACTTTTACTAGGAAGTTTGTTATAACATCTCTTAGCTGTTCCAGTGATCACAGGAAAAATCCTTGCAGTTACTGAGTAACTAGGAGTACCCCTGACGTTGAAAGGGAGGATAAGTGAAGAACTTCATCTACGTGATCCTGAACGTCCTCATCTTTGTCTCCAGAGAACTCAAGCTTATGTAACTCCCGAATAATATGATGCGGGATGGAGTATTTTTGGGCAGGAGAATCCTTAGTGAAGCTTCATTGGCAGTTATTGTTAGGTCGGTCCAAATATCTTGCTCCATGGTAGGTCATTGATATTATTTTCATTGATGACTTCGGTTCTCGTCCGTACAGTCCGATTTGTAAAATAAGAAGATGTTGTGAATAGGAACCGGATAATAGATCCTCTTTTTCCGAAATTGCTTCTCCGGATCAATAAATGGGGTAGCCAGAAAGGGCCTAGAGCTGCGAGTCTTGTATCCAGACATTATCAGAAAGAAAATTAAAAATAGACTTAATATGAAATCCTAATATAGCTCCCCGGCAGCGGCGCCAAAAACTTGATGCAGGTTTTACTGATCAGGTCTTAATATTTATAGTGTCTCGCTATACCTATGGTCTACCCTAATGCATTAACGGGCAGTGTACCAGGTCGTGTGTAGTGTAGTAAATGGTAAAGCCGAGGTCGTCCCAAGAGCTATGTGTGTCGGATAATTACTAAGTCTAATTGTCACAGAATAATAATGGTTTGATATGGTATTAATTAATTAAACTACTAATGTAGAATATAAAAGCAATTGAATGGTAGAAAGGAAATCAATAGAGGAATAGTGGTGCTAACCTAGTCAATTCTCCTAACTAGTTATGTCTACGTCTACTTACTTCCAATTACTTCATGTGGGGTCAAATTCGAGAGGACAACATTTGGTCAATTCGCCCTAACCTATCAGCAAAGATGCCACCACAGGAGAAATCAGGAGCACCGTCATAAGTCCTGTTGTTCCTGGTCCCCTAAGCCAAGTCATTAAGTACCGCTACATGCTAGATTCTATATAGTGAGTGCCCGACCGTTAGGAACTTAGACACTACACCCCCCAATTCTTAAGTTCATCCAAACGATAGGTGATCAGTTGGTCAAATTGCACTAGTAGAAAGGGTCGTCAGTTGGTCATATCTTACCCTTCCCGTCTCAGTCCGCTCACCTAGGGTCAGTTGGTCATATCTCCTAGGCAATTGGCCTCTACCGCCATTCAAAACTACCGAACTAGGGGTGACTACCAAAGAACTATGCATGCATACACTTAGAAATAATTGTATGGAAGTAAAGGTAAACGTAAACAAAACAATTAAAGAATCATAACTAGGCTAGCACCAAAGGGTGCTTAGCCCTCATATTAATCATGCACATCAATTCAATATTCAAAGGTACGAAATACATGAATTGAAAGTAAAAGAAATAATAAACGCTAAAGCTTATCGTAATGGTGTGACTTCTCCTTTGGAAACAGCTCCGTATGCTTCCCTAGACCTCCCTTGAGTATTTTCCTACGTTCTCAGAGTATTGTGTATGGAATGGAATGAATAGAAATGCTGGAATTCGTGGGGTATTTATAGGCCAGGTCTGGGTTACGGCGTAACCAATAGATGAGTTACGCCGTAACCTTCTATTCCGTCGTAAAAGCACTAGATCTGCTAGTTACGGCGTAACCTTATAAGTAGTTACGCCGTAGTCTTCAATAAACATGGTTACGTCGTAAATGATGCTGTAGTTACGGCGTAAGTATCAGCGGCGTGGAACCTCTTTTGACCTAATGGAGTTACATCGTAATCTTTGGAAGGAGTTACGCCGTAACCTCTTGATGAGTTGGACTTCAGGGTCACGCAATAGTTACGGCGTAATGTGAGAGATGAGTTACGCCGTAACTTCTTCAAAATAAGCATACTATGATAAATCCTTAGTAATGTTTCCATTTCCGCGTCTCTTTAGCTCCAATGCTCGCAATTTACCTGAAAGTGTAAAACAATGGAAAACAAGCGTAAATTCATATAAATGATATAAATAACGAGCATTAACGGGGGAAATTGACACTTAATAATCAGGACTATTTGATGTTATCAGTATCCCAAAAAAGCTGTGATGAGTGTCTAAATACTCATCATTTTTATACTGTCTAGACTACAAAAACATCTGAAAACACTCAGAAACACATCAAAATGATCAAAATATCACAAATCAGTGTTTTATGTGTTTTAAATTCAAAAAGATCAAAATCAGATGAAAAATGTATCAAGTTTGCAAAATTGGCAGTTTTAGTCCTCCAAGTTTTAAAAGTTGTCAAATCTAGTCCCTGGAATCCAAAAATGTAGAAAAATATCACTCAAGGTCCCTAAAATATTCTAAGTTGTTAAAATTGGTCCTTGAATGATTCTTTGGTCAAATTGCAAGAAAGGTCCCTAAAGTTTGAAAATTTGCAAAATTAGTCCTTGGACCTTTTAAAATGGAATTTATGCAAAAAGGATCCTTGTTCTATCAAAGTTTGTCAAAATTGGTCCTTGTTATAAGTTTGGAAAGTTGGCATTTTCAGTCCTCATGTTTGGCAGATTTGCATTTTTGGTCCTTATGCTTAAATAAACCTAACCGGACCCTTGTTTTAATATATATCCAATCCAAGCCCAAAACTAGCTGGCCCAAACCCTTGACCCGACCCGTTAATATTATACCCGGTCAACAAGTCAAAAACAACCCAAACCCCGCCCAAAACCACTACCACTGTAGACCTCCTCTCCACCTGTAAACCCAAAACCAGTCATGGTTTCCTCCTTGCTTTTTCCCCCTCCTTGCTTTTTCCCCCTCCTCTTCCACTAACACCCAAATAATCTTAATTATCTCAAACAAAACCCATTAATGGCTCAAACCTGCTCAAAGAAATAATTGGCGCCAAAATGACACTTGGACGGTTTTGATGAGTTTCAAGCATCCAATGGCTCAGAGATGGTGGGAAACAATCAGAGGTCAACAAAGGTTCACAAAATGATATAAAAGGAAGAAGAAAGAGAGGAGAAGACACTTTGGCCTTAAGCCATTGTCACTTAGATTTAGTTTAATCATAGTGTAACCTTTAAATGCTTTCCTTTAATTATTGTCATTTACAGCTTTAAAATAGTGTAATGATCTCAAATTAGTGTAATGGAACCCTGTTTTCAGTTTAATGCAAGTCTCTTTTAAATTTCATGTTTTTTTATAAATTCCTTTAAATCTCATGTCATTTACTTTCATGTTGATTATGGTTGTTTAATGGACTCTTTAGGTCACATAAGCTCCTGACAAAGCTTGTTAAGCTTTTAGATACATTAAATCAGTCATAGTCTTTAAAATCAAAAAACCAAAAAAAAAAAAAATATAGAAAATAATCAAAAATCAGATTTATGAAGAAGATGATGAAGCAGGGTTGGATTTGGAATGCTATGGGGTATTAGGAGCTTATTGGGAAGCTAATAGGTGTAACCTTGTCTTTGGTTTCTATGTCTCAGCCCACTTTCTCATTTGTAAGCATTTTTCTAATTTTTGCAATTTACTGTTTCAATGTCTTATTTACCTTAATGTCCATGTTTCTGTGTTTATATGTTGTTATTATGTGTTTTCATAGTTCTAAATTTTATGTTTATGTATTAGTTTGTGTTGTGGTTTAGATTTCATTTTTCACTGTTTTTATGAAGTATGAGTAATTCATGTGTAATGTTGTTATTGTTGTTGTTTCATGATTATTTAGTCCTAATATATAATAATCTAAGTTTATGAACCAAGTTCATGGTTTAAATCTATATTTTGCTTTGAAAAATCATCAAATCAGTGTTTATAAGGTCTGTTTGGAATTGCTAGTTTAAACTGTTATAGATATTGTTTGAGTTGTTGTTTGTGCTTGCTCTGTGTCTTTTTAGTGTCTATAAACTCATCTCAGTCAAGAAAACTTGTGCTTGTTACATCAAAAGTCAAAAGTACATTTGATTTCATTTTATGTGTTAACTGTTGAGTTTTTATGAATCATGAGCAAGATTTTGTGTTCATAAGTTGTTAGTGTTGATTAAATAAGTCTTAGTATAACTCAAAACATCACATTCAGTTCTTAGAATCAATCCAAAGTTCATCTTGGTCAACATCTTGGTTTTTAAGAAAAGTCAAAATTTTCAATGGGTCGTTTTTGAATAAACTTTGGAATTTCATTGTGTGTTCAATAGTGAGTTTCAGTTTAAAAGCTCTTAGGGTATCAATATTTAGTTGCTTAACAAAAATATAAAAATACTATATCAGTTTTAATTAGCTTGTAGAGTGCTTATTTTTCAGCTTGATTTGGATACCATGTCTGAGAAAGTGCCCTGTGCACAGTTGTGTTTGGTACCCAACTTCATAAGCTCTCATAGAGCTCATTAGTTAGCTTAATACTGTGTAAACTTGCTTTTTGAGAAGCTCACCTAGCTTACTCAAGGTTTCAAGAGCTTATTCTCCAATCCTAGCTTATTTGCTTAGCCTGCTATTGCTTTTTAGATCTGTCCATTTTGTTTTAGTTAACCAGTTACTCAGTGTTCATCAATTCTTTAAAAGCCTCTCAAAAGCTCATTGTTGTACACCAATCTTTGTAATCTAGCTTTTTGGATAGCTCATCTGGTCTACTAGGCATTCCAAGTGTTCATTTTCATTTTATAGCTTATTCATGTGCTTAAAATTAAGGTAGTAGGTGCCTAGTTAATCCAAGAGTGACCTGTGCAAAACAGTGGTGACTTGTGCTTATTATTAGTTTATTCAGTGCTTATTAGTAGTGATTGTGCTTATTCAGTTGTTGTATCTAGCTTATTAGTAGTTTCCTAGCTTATTCCATTTTACATTTTGCTTATTTAATAGCTTACTAGCCATTTAGCTTTATAACTTGTGCTTATTTCTTTCTTTTCTTGCCACTGTTGGAAACTTAAGCTCAAACTGAGCTTATTTGTACTTTTCATAAAAAGTTGTGGTTTTCAAAAGTGCTTATTTTCTTATGTTTAAAAGGTTTGCAAAAAAGAAAAAAATAAAAATAAATAAATGTTTAGCAAAAAGGGGGTAGGCAGGCTCGAACCTGAGACCTCCCCTTTGGAAGAGTGATAGTGCGTGTACCTGTAACCATTGCGCCCTTGGGTCTTTCTCGGTTATAGTTTACACAATTAAATACATAAAACCTCTTTGTCTTAATAGCTTTTACGCCTTATTTAGCTTATTTCGAGCTTATTAAAAGCAGCTTTTTCCAGTTTTGTATTTTTATTAAATCTGTATTAGTATAAAGTATTTTCTATATAAGTTTCAGATTTTTCCAATTAGTTTTAGTATTTTTAAACATTTAATTAGTGTAAAAACTTATTTAATTCATAATAAAAAATATAAAAGTCTAAAAAATATAAATTTTTTTTCTAAAATTTTCTTTTATCATATAGTATGTAATAAAATTAGTTTTACACTCGTAGGCCTTTTATTTCATAAATTTTACGTTTTGTCTTGCGCTCCAGCGTAATTTTCGTACATAACGCTCGTTTTAGTTTTAAGTAACGTTTTTAGATAATTTGAGTTTATGTTTTAGTTAATATAGTTTATTTAAGTTATTTTATCTTATAAAATCACTAAAACATCATTGTAAAAATAGTGATAGCGTTTATTTAATATTTTTTATCTTTTATTTTCTTAATTTGCATTTTAGTCGCTGTAATTTATTAACTTTTTCAGTAGTGTAATATTCAATCCAAATCCTTTCCGATCACTATCATTAGTGATCATTCTATCGTCTGATCAAGTGTTTACACACCATTGAGTCTCCGTGGGACTTAACGACCCGGGAATTCATTATATTCTCTGATCTTCATTGTATTTGTGTCTGAGCAGTTTTAAGCTTCTTACGGTCCGTCATTCACAAGTGGCTGGCTTGTGTGAGGTAGCTTGACTGTAGTTCAGCACAGATCAAATTTTGGCGCCGCTGCCGGGGAGGCTTTAGCGTGTGTTTAGCCTTTTTCAGATCCATTCTTGCACATATCCCATTTTTGTAAAAAGTTTTTTTCCTAAGGTGTTAATAGCACCAAAAACAATATAAAATACAAAAACATTTTTTTCCTTTGCACACAACTTGCCCAGTTTGATAAGTCCCTCAGTTACAACATTTGGTTGTTGGTGGCTTTACAGTTCTGAGCTCTGTCAGACTGATTCCTTTCGAGGGGCGATTGTTAGGAATTTTCTTTCTTCTATATATATATATATAAATCTAAAAATACAAAAAATATTTTCCATTTCTTTTTATAAAAGCAAAAATCAAAAAGATTCTTCTCGCCTTTTCTGAGTTTCTTTCTAAGATTCTTAGACTCATCTTAATAATGAATATTCATAATTCTGTGAGTGGCAATCCCACTCCAATTTCTCACCCATTCTTTGAGTGGCAATCCCACTCCAATTCCCCATGAACCAATGAATTCGGGGTCGAGTCAAGCTAGCGACCAAAACAAAACAAGAGGAAAACAAAAACAGTAGCACTCACCATATGGGTTTTCACCCATATTTCTGACTTCTTTCTACTTTCTACCACCCTAGTGTGGGGGGGTTGCCCCACATGTTGTATATATATATAATGTTTAAAAAAAAAAAAAAAAAAAAAAAAATTCAAATAATGGCCGTAGTATTTCCTTTTTACGTTCTCAGTTTCGGCATAACCGCCGGTACTTTGAATATTGAGGGCAATATTCATTTCTAAGTGTGGGGGGGAATTCTCACGAATTTTATCATATAATTATACCAATTCCCCCGTTTTTGGCCAAAATTTTTTTTGGAGTAAGTGTTTTACACTTACTCATTTGGTTATCAGTCCGCCTTATCTAAAAAACAAAAGGATTGGCTAATCCAGGAGCAAACGGCTCTTGGTAAAGATTTCTCAAATCCGTTTATATGGCTTGCAATTTGCCCAAAATTGTATGATTCTCAACTCACCATATCCTAAAAGTGAAGAGTTGGCTAGCCCGCAAGGTTATGGCTTGTGGTAAAGGCAGTGGAAAATCCATAATTGGTATTCAGCTCACCAAAGATAATTCTGATAATTTATCTAAGAGTTGGCTAGTCCAGGAAGGGTACGGCTTTACGGTAAAGACACATCAAATCCGTTATATGGTTTATGATTTGCCAATAAATCATTTGGTTATCAGTACTACCAAGGTCTTACTTGAACTAAAACATTTGGCTACTCCAGAAGTGATGGCTTTTGGTAAAGAGTTTTTAAAATCCATTAAAGTTTAAATCATTGCTAGGGACTAGCAATATCTCAGTGTGGGGGATTGATGAGTGTCTAAATACTCATCATTTTATACTGTCTAGACTACAAAAACATCTGAAAACACTCAGAAACACATCAAAATGATCAAAATATCACAAATCAGTGTTTTATGTGTTTTAAATTCAAAAGATCAAAATCGATGAAAAATGTATCAATTTTGCAAAATTGGTAGTTTTAGTCCCCCAAGTTTTAAAAGTTGTCAAATCTAGTCCCTGGAATCCAAAAATGTAGAAAAATATCATTCAAGGTCCCTAAAATATTCTAAGTTGTTAAAATTGGTCCTTGAATGATTCTTTGGTCAAATTGCAAGAAAGGTCCCTAAAGTTTGAAAATTTGCAAAATTAGTCCTTGGACCTTTTAAAATGGAATTTATGCAAAAAGGATCCTTGTTCTATCAAAGTTTGTCAAAATTGGTCCTTGTTATAAGTTTGGAAAGTTGGCATTTTCAGTCCTCATGTTTGGCAGATTTGCATTTTTGGTCCTTATGCTTAAATAAACCTAACCGGACCCTTGTTTTAATATATATCCAATCCAAGCCCAAAACTAGCTGGCCCAAACCCTTGACCCGACCCCGTTTAATATTATACCCCGGTCAACAGAAGTCAAAAACAACTCACTCGCGCCTAAATACCACTACCACTGTAGACCTCCCTCTCCACCCCTGTAAACCCAAAACCAGTCATGGTTTCCTCCTTGCTTTTTCCCCCCCCTTGCTTTTTCCCCCTCCTCTTCCACTAACACCCAAATAATCTTAATTATCTCAAACAAAACCCATTAATGGCTCAAACTGCTTTCAAAGAAATAATTGGCGCCAAAATGACACTTGGACGGTTTTGATGAGTTTCAAGCATCCAATGGCTCAGAGATGGTGGGAAACAATCAGAGGTCAACAAAGGTTCACAAAATGATATAAAAGGAAGAAGACAGAGAAAAGGCACTTTGGCCTTAAGCCATTGTCACTTAGATTTAGTTTAATCATAGTGTAACCTTTAAATGCTTTCCTTTAATTATTGTCATTTCTGACTTTAAAATAGTGTAATGATCTCAAATTAGTGTAATGGAACCCTGTTTTCAGTTTAATGCAAGTCTCTTTTAAATTTCATGTTTTTTTATAAATTCCTTTAAATCTCATGTCATTTACTTTCATGTTGATTATGGTTGTTTAATGGACTCTTTAGGTCACATAAGCTCCTGACAAAGCTTGTTAAGCTTTTAGATACATTAAATCAGTCATAGTCTTTAAAATCAAAAACCAAAAAAAAAAATAGAAAATAATCAAAAATCAGATTTATGAAGAAGATGATGAAGCAGGGTTGGATTTGGAATGCTATGGGGTATTAGGAGCTTATTGGGAAGCTAATAGGTGTAACCTTGTCTTTGGTTTCTATGTCTCAGCCCACTTTCTCATTTGTAAGCATTTTTCTAATTTTTGCAATTTATTGTTTCAATGTCTTATTTACCTTAATGTCCATGTTTCTGTGTTTCTATGTTGTTATTATGTGTTTTCATAGTTCTAAATTTTATGTTTATGTATTAGTTTGTGTTGTGGTTTAGATTTCATTTTTCACTGTTTTTATGAAGTATGAGTAATTCATGTGTAATGTTGTTATTGTTGTTGTTTCATGATTATTTAGTCCTAATATATAATAATCTAAGTTTATGAACCAAGTTCATGGTTTAAATCTATATTTTGCTTTGAAAAATCATCAAATCAGTGTTTATAAGGTCTGTTTGGAATTGCTAGTTTAAACTGTTATAGATATTGTTTGAGTTGTTGTTTGTGCTTGCTCTGTGTCTTTTTAGTGTCTATAAACTCATCTCAGTCAAGAAAACTTGTGCTTGTTACATCAAAAGTCAAAAGTACATTTGATTTCATTTTATGTGTTAACTGTTGAGTTTTTATGAATCATGAGCAAGATTTTGTGTTCATAAGTTGTTAGTGTTGGTTAAATAAGTCTTAGTATAACTCAAAACATCACATTCAGTTCTTAGAATCAATCCAAAGTTCATCTTGGTCAACATCTTGGTTTTTAAGAAAAGTCAAAATTTTCAATGGGTCGTTTTTGAATAAACTTTGGAATTTCATTGTGTGTTCAATAGTGAGTTTCAGTTTAAAAGCTCTTAGGGTATCAATATTTAGTTGCTTAACAAAAATATAAAAATACTATATCAGTTTTAATTAGCTTGTAGAGTGCTTATTTTTCAGCTTGATTTGGATACCATGTCTGAGAAAGTGCCCTGTGCACAGGTTTGGTACCCAACTTCATAAGCTCTCATAGAGCTCATTAGTTAGCTTAATACTGTGTAAACTTGCTTTTTGAGAAGCTCACCTAGCTTACTCAAGGTTTCAAGAGCTTATTCTCCAATCCTAGCTTATTTGCTTAGCCTGCTATTGCTTTTTAGATCTGTCCATTTTGTTTTAGTTAACCAGTTACTCAGTGTTCATCAATTCTTTAAAAGCCTCTCAAAAGCTCATTGTTGTACACCAATCTTTGTAATCTAGCTTTTTGGATAGCTCATCTGGTCTACTAGGCATTCCAAGTGTTCATTTTCATTTTATAGCTTATTCATGTGCTTAAAATTAAGGTAGTAGGTGCCTAGTTAATCCAAGAGTGACCTGTGCAAAACAGTGGTGACTTGTGCTTATTATTAGTTTATTCAGTGCTTATTAGTAGTGATTGTGCTTATTCAGTTGTTGTATCTAGCTTATTAGTAGTTTCCTAGCTTATTCCATTTTACATTTTGCTTATTTAATAGCTTACTAGCCATTTAGCTTTATAACTTGTGCTTATTTCTTTCTTTTCTTGCCACTGTTGGAAACTTAAGCTCAAACTGAGCTTATTTGTACTTTTCATAAAAAGTTGTGGTTTTCAAAAGTGCTTATTTTCTTATGTTTAAAAGGTTTGCAAAAAGAAAAAAAAAATAAATAAATGTTTAGCAAAAAGGGGGTAGGCAGGCTCGAACCTGAGACCTCCCCCTTTGGAAGAGTGATAGTGCGTGTACCTGTAACCATTGCGCCCTTGGGTCTTTCTCGGTTATAGTTTACACAATTAAATACATAAAACCTCTTTGTCTTAATAGCTTTACCTTATTTAGCTTATTTCGAGCTTATTAAAAGCGAGTTTTTCCAGTTTTGTATTTTTATTAAATGCGTATTAGTATAAAGTATTTTCTATATAAGTTTCAGATTTTTCCAATTAGTTTTAGTATTTTTAAACATTTAATTAGTGTAAAAACTTATTTAATTCATAATAAAAAATATAAAAGTCTAAAAAATATAAATTTTTTTTTCTAAAATTTTCTTTTATCATATAGTATGTAATAAAATTAGTTTTACACTCGTAGGCCTTTTATTTCATAAATTTTACGTTTTGTCTTGCGCTCCAGCGTAATTTTCGTACATAACGCTCGTTTTAGTTTTAAGTAACGTTTTTAGATAATTTGAGTTTACGTTTTAGTTAATATAGTTTATTTAAGTTATTTTATCTTATAAAATCACTAAAACATCATTGTAAAAATAGTGATAGCGTTTATTTAATATTTTTTATCTTTTTAATTTTCTTAATTTGCATTTTAGTCGCTGTAATTTATTAACTTTTTCAGTAGTGTAATATTCAATCCAAATCCTTTCCGATCACTATCATTAGTGATCATTCTATCGTCTGATCAAGTGTTTACACACCATTGAGTCTCCGTGGGACTTAACGACCCGGGAATTCATTATATTCTCTGATCTTCATTGTATTTGTGTCTGAGCAGTTTTAAGCTTCTTACGGTCCGTCATTCACAAGTGGCTGGCTTGTGTGAGGTAGCTTGACTGTAGTTCAGCACAGATCAAGCTGTTTGTCAAAACGGATAGCTCCTTCTTCATCTTCAAATATTAAATCTTCACGAATTGAAGCTTCACTAACTTTCACTATCTTTCCAGCAACCTTAGCCTGTATATATGACTCATCATCTTCCATGTGAGTTCTGGCAGTCGCCCAAAACTGTTGAATCCATTGATCAATAACATCAGGTTCAACCAAAAGTGCATAATTGATCAGCGAACCAGCGAGGAAATCAATGATGTCATGAAACGCAACATTAGCTTCAGTCTTATCTAAATTAGCCACCATGTTGTTTTTAGTAACTGTGATTCGATTCGCCATTGAGTAATGTGTACAAAAGAAAGTGATTCGATGAATAGTCAATGTGAAAGAGAGAGAAATATGGAAAAGATTGATAAGTATAAAGATGAGAGGGAAAATCGGAGGGTAGTTATTTATAGGTAAGATTTGAAAAATCACAACCCATAATAACAAAGTTACCGTTATTTGAATTTTAACCCATCTTTTGACCGTTGGAACAGTACGTTGATAAGATAAGCAGCGCTTTCCACGTGCGCAGTACTTTCCAAAGCAGTACTTTCAGATCAGTACTTTCATATAACCAAAAAGCAGTACTTTCCCATTCTCTTCTTCACAATGGCAAAAACTTCAAATAGGCATTGGATTGCCTCCCCTCAAGCAATGCATAGGACTGTCTATCGAACTAATCAGTCCTCCCCTTAAATGTAGCTTAGTAATTAATCATACCAATACTCACCACCAAGTGATTGAATCTTGAAACATCAAATCCCTTTGTGAGTAGATCAGCTACATTATCATCTGTGTGAACCTTGACAACATTAATGAGCCTATGCTCATAACAATCTCTGATAAAGTGATGCCTAATATGAATGTGCTTGGTCTTGGAGTGATAAACTGGATTCTTCACAATACAAATTGTACTATCATTATCAATGTTGATAGGAGTATTCTTGAAGTTGAACCCATAATCCAAAAGTTGATTCTGCATCCATAACACTTGTCCACAACAGCTTGCAAGCAACATATTGCTTTCATGGATGAGGTTGCTTTGCAATAGTTTGCTTCTTACATTGCCATGAGAGTAATCTTCTTCCAAGATACTGGCATCCTCCAGTAGTTGATCTTCTATCATAATTATCACCTGCATAATCACTATCTGAAAAAGCTTCCAAGTGAAAAGGTGAATCCTTTGGATAACACAACCCTAACTTATGTTGTTGTTTCAAATAACTAAAAATCCTCTTGACTGCATTCATATGAGAGACCTTAGGTGAGACTTGATATCTTGCACATAAACAAACAGCAAACATGATATCGTCTAGATGCGCTTAAGTACATAAGACAGCCAATCATAGATCTGTATAACTTGACTTCAACAGGTTGACCATCTTCATCCTTGCCCAATGAGTTGATAGATTTGATAGGTGTAGTGACTGGCTTCATAGCATCAAAATTGAACTTTTTAAGAATGTCAGAGACATACTTATCTTGACTTATGAAAATATCTTCCTTTGATTGTTTAACTTGAAGCCCCAGTGATGCAGGTTTTACTGACCAGGTCTTAATATTTATAGTATCTCGCTATACCTATGGTCTACCCTAATGCACTAACGGGCAGTGTACCCGGTCGTGTGTAGTGTAGTAAATGGTAAAGCCGAGGTCGTCCCAAGAGCTATGTGTGTTGGATTATTACTAAGTCTAATTGTCACAGAATTATAATGGCTTCGATAGGTATTTAATTAATTAAACTACTAATGCAGAATATAAAAGCAAATAAATGGTAAAGGGAAATCAATAGAGGAATAGTGGTGCTAACCTAGTCAATCCTCCTAACTAGTTATGTCTACGTCTACCTACTTCCAATTACTTCAGGTGGGGTCAAATTCGAGAGGACATCATTTGGTCAATTTGCCCTAACCTATCAGCCGAGTCATTAAGTACCGCTACATGCTAGATTCTAAATAGTGAGTGCCCGACCGTTAGGAACTTAGACACTACACCCCCAATTCTTAAGTTCATCCAAACGATAGGTGATCAGTTGGTCAAATCGCACAAGTAGAAAGTGTTGTCAGTTGGTCATATCTTACCCTTCCCGTCTCAGTCTGCTCACCTAGGGTCGGTTGGTCATATCTCCTAGGCAATTGGCCTCTATCGCCATTCAAAACTACCGAACCGGGGGTGACTACCAAAGAACTATGCATGCATACACTTAGAAATAATTGTACGGAAGTAAAGATAAACGCAAACAAAACAATTAAGGAATCATAACTAGGCTAACACCAAAGGGTGCTTAGCCGCTCATATTAATCATGCACATCAATTCAATATTCAAAGGTACGAAATACATGAATTGAAAGTAAAATAAATAATAAACGCTAAAGCTTATCGTAATGGTGTGACTTATCCCTTGAAAATAGCTTCGTATGCTCCCCTAGACCTGCCTTGAGCTTTTTCCCACGTTCTCATAGTGTTGTGTGTGGAATGGGATGCCTTGAAATGCTGGAATTCATGTGGTATTTATAGGCCAGTGTCCTGGGTTACGGCGTAACCTATAGAGGAGTTACGCCGTAACCTTCTATTTCTCTGTAAATGCACTAGATCTGCTAGTTACGGCGTAACCTTATAAGTGGTTACGTCGTAGTCTTCAATAAACTCGGTTACGTCGTAATTGATGCAGAGTTACGGTAAGTATCGGCGTGGAACCTCTTTTTGACCTAATGGAGTTACGTCGTAACCTTTGGGAAGAGTTACGCAGTAACCTTTTGATAAGTTGGACTTCTGGGTCACGCAATAGTTACGGCGTAATGTGAAAGACGAGTTACGCCGTAACTTCTTCAAAATAAGCATACTGTGATAAATCTTTAATAATGTTTCCATTTCGCCTCTTTAGCTCCAATGATCGCAATTTACCTGAAAGTGGAAAACAATGGAAAACAAGCGTAAATCCATATAAATGATATAAATAACGAGCATTATCTGGAGAAATTGACACTTAATATTCAGGACTATTTGATGTTATCAAATATCCACCCACTTGAACTCTACTTGCCCTCAAGTAGACCTTATTAGATAGATTCCTAAAAGATATCTCCCAAAACCTGGAAAATATGAGTTTACAAATCCCTTATGCTAGAATAAAACAAAGCCGAACACCTCACGAAAGGGGAACAAACACTCAAATCTCTCAACTATTCTAAGTGTCAATTTCGGGGTGATCACTCAATCGCACAGTCATAGCATGTATTCTATCAGAAGCTTGGCGGTTACACAAATCTCCACCACTAGAGTTAAGGGCTAAACAATTCTCGAAGGCAATATGGGTAGACACGACAAAGGTTAAGGGGTGACTCGTCATTACTAACATGTCACGGCGAAATGGACAAAATCAATGATACATGACCAAATCCATGGCCAAGACACCAAAGATTTCTCGCTGCATCACCTAGACACGCTTCATGACTAAAGGGTAGGATAAGACATGGGATATATAATTGGTGTAAAATGAAAAAAACAAGCAGGTAGTCTAAATCTATAACTAAGTCATCACCACTTACCGTCCGCCCAAAGTTCAAGCTTAGAAGTCTAGATACCGGATCATGAAATGCAAGGTAGATGCGTCATTAGAGGACGTCATGATGGGCACTCTACCTTTTCTTCTTCAGTTGGTATACTGTAACCACCCGTAAATTTCCAAGTCACTAGTCTCATGTAAAATGAAATAATCGTTTATCTTGATTTAATCAAACGACCTTATGCATTTTCACGGCTGAATTTTTATTTTTTTTATGCAACCACGGGTAACATTGATAAACGAATGATGCAAATTAATTATTTTCAGACATTTACTGTTGATCAAAACGCGATAACGAGAGGTTATCTCGATAAACGAGTCTGCACGCGCACCGACATCACACCAGTTATGGCTTAAATATAAAAGTTACCTATCGAAATCAACGACACTGTTTTTATATCAGTTTTACGAAAACGTGACTAGAAATATAATTATTATATTTTTACCAAGACGGGATGCCACGCTTACTGTTTAATACACTGAGACACGGGGTACACAATATACTATTAATAATACTGATAATAATACAAATCACATCAATCCAAAAATCTGTATCCTGACCTACCTTATCTCTTACCAAATGCAGTATCCCCCTCACCCCACTTCTCTCCAAAACGCATCTCCCTCTTCTGGTAACTTTCCCCACGCCTTTCTTTGCGTGTAAGACCAAGCAAAAGGACACAGGACACAACTCTTATCACTTCCTTCCCACATGGTTGAAAATGACAAGACACAACACAAATATTATGTTTTCTTTTTGACGTGTAATAACAACATCAACCCAACACAACTATACCCTCCTTTTGCTACTTTTTGTCAAAACCAAAAACACATTAGAAGAACACAGACATGACCACCTATCTCCTTTTCTTTTGTGTGGGATTTCAAACGAAATACCTATACACTAGACAAGTTAAAAACAAATACTTAAACCTACTTCTACTCTTTAACCCACGGTGTAACACATCTCTTGACTTGACTTTTCCCTTACACGCCTCAATCCTTTGCCAAAGTACAAGCATGCTCGACACCTGTGGGTACTTTTATTTACTAGCATGCAAATTAAATATTTCATGCGCCATACCTCTCTTGGCTATTTAATCAAACTTCTCTTACCTCACTACTTAGAAACTAACTTAACTCACTCTCACACTTCACAACTCTCACACTTGCATCACAAACTCACAAACATACCCCATTTGCTCTTTGTTACTGAACGTGTAAGAAGAGGAAGGGAAACAAGTTTTCAAGTTAGTCTTTGCAAGCTTAGAAGTCATTTGGGGTTAAGACTCTTTTCGGTTTTTATTTTGGGAAGTAAACATAAAGGTGTTCAAAGTTAAAAAGAAACGAGTTCTATAAAGCAAGGGTTATCGGATTTATATTTTTTCGGAAGTTAACGGGTGGGTTTTTGAAACACTAGTCGAAGTGCTAGTTCCTTGGTCCTCGTTCACATTCTCAACCGCATCTTCCTCACCACCATCTTGGTGTAGTAAGTCTCTCAACCAATTCCGATACGTAGCATAGCTTCATCGATAAGTTTCTTTGGAGCTTTCATGTCATGCATAACACACTAAAACTTCTAAACTCGTTTTTCATGGCACGGACATCACGTATAACTCTCAACACATATATACAATTACGTCTTCAATTTTCATGCAACTTAAATGATATGGGTTTGTTTAAAAGAAACTTGTGTGGTATTTTCTTGTACATGTAAACGTAAAAGAAATGTAGAAACCTAAGTCTTGGCTCTCGCGACATGTGTTTACTCGACTATTATACTCATTTGAAGCTTATTTTAAAGTTGTAAATTTTTTAAAAAAGCTTATAGCTTATTATCACATCGGGTTATATAAACCAAACCGAACCCATAACGAGCCATAAGGCCCATCACGAAACTCAAGTGGTTATTAATAAGCCATCTTGTGTTGAAAGAGCATATTTGCTCAAGGTTTATTAAATGGTTGAAATGGGAAAACTCAGTTTGGAGAAAAGGAAGAAACACAAAACTCAATTATACATCCATGGAACACACGACTGTACTCACTACTCACTGAGTGAATTTTTTTTAACACAAATGAAACACAGGAACTTAGCGATTAAAGGAATTAAATGTATAAACATAACACAGAAAAACACCTAGCTCAGGTGGTCGCGTCATTGGCCTGTGAGCCGATGGTCACAAGTTCGAATCCCAGAGTTGGCAGTTTTGCTATTTTATTTCATTTTACAACTTTGGCAACTTGACAGTTTTAGCCCATCAAATTTAAACCAAATAGTAGTTTTCTTTAAGGCTTATAAAGTTAGTAACTTGTATACATTTTTATACTTTTAAACCCCCAACTTCAAAAGACAATATTTTCTTAAAACTTTTATAAGACTTAGAAACTTATATAATTCGTCTAATATTACTTTCGTGAGAGAAAAACCTTTAGTAATAATAATAGCACTAAAAGATGAAAATTAAGAATGATAAGAAAATATTTATAACAAAAGTTAATATAAGAGCACAAGGTATCGTGGATACAAATAACACGTTATTGATATGTCACCTCATCGCCACATCATACACCTCTCAATAACTCACCAATAACTCAAACACCCTCCCTCATAACACACCAATAATATGTTATTGGGTCCACAAAATACCCAACTAAAAATACCCCTCACTCACAATACACTAAAAAAAATTAAAAAAAATAGTAAAAAATTGTCCTCTTTCTCCTTTGGCTTGAGCCACTCAACCAACTCAAACAATTTTTGGCTCACAAATGGCATGTTAGATGGTATGGTAATAGCATGCCATTGGTGTTTTTTTCTTTCCTTTGGCATGTTATCTTGCACCCATACCCTTTGCTCTAAATATTTTCTAACTTACCACCCACTAACAAAATATAAACACATTTATATATCGTGTAACCATTACTAACATAAATACTTAGCGTAAAGTATTTATTATATATTTTTACGAAACATTTACTTTCACAAATACTTTACTTGTGAATACTTTCCGTACTTAGTTGTCTGGTTACTCCCGAACCAGAAACTTAATCGTCACGAAATACTTTTATATACTCTTATATGTAGTTGTACGTTTGTCTAAGAGCCAATACTTATAAACATTAGCAAACTATTTTTCAAACTTAAACGATGCCACACAAGCAACAATAACATAAACTTTTGACTTATTTAAACGCTATCGAGTCGTAAGCCTAGAACTATAAACTAAGACTTGCTATACTAATCTAGGTCGCGTGACTGTACTGCGCACTCATACTATTTGAATTTGCGCTATTTCGGATTTCTCCAACTAAGGTGAGTTCATAGCCCCACTTTTACTCTTTTAACTATTTTATAAACTCTTTGGGGGAGATACATGCTATAAACTAGAACACAAGTCTTTTCTTAAAATGTATGCTTGTCTGATTATTATTATTATAGCCTAAGTTGCCTGCCAAAAGTCCCCTTCATCATGAACCATTAATCACTTGCGAGTGAACGCAAATATTGTGGATAGTACTATGGGAATTGACGACCCACTCGGTTATCAGAAATAACCGGGGCGCACCATATTTGATTATCTCTATGTAATTGGCTATTACATCCGGGGGAATTTTATTACTTACACCAGTAATTAGGTGTATGCAGTTAGTATTAGTGTCATGAGCTTAGTGCATAATAATAATCTGCTTTTTCTATGGTAATTGTCTTCGAAGCAATTATCATCTTTAACTTGTATTCAACCATTTAATAAACCTATGAATATCACTCAACCGTTGTGTTGATCTTTTTAAGCATGTTTATCTCAGGTATTAAAAAGGCGATAGCTAACTCTGGAGGCGCTTGGGCATTGGCATGGCATGGTCATAGATGACTCTGATTTACTTTTGGGGACCATATTTTATTAATGGGCCATTTTCCGCAATAATTCAACCTTTGTAAACTCTATTTTACTTCAATAAATGAAATCTTTTATGAAAAATCTATTATTTTACACTTTGTGTTATGATCCAATGGAGTAGCACCTCAAAAGCCTTTTCTTCCGCTGCAAACCATTTTTGAGGGTGTTACATATACCTCAAACTCCAATATTCTAATGTGACCGAGGTGGCCTCCTCGATACTAATCAATAAAGCTCATACTATAGTGCTTATAACATCGCACTTTAAAATATCATAACTCAATCAACTTTTTTTTTTTCGAATCAATTTTTTTTTTTTTTGAACATAACATAATAACATAACATCCCCCACTTGAGATGAACAAAGGGAATTCGGGGGGTCTTCAATGATCTTCATAAATGTTGTCGATGAAAGAGTGATTTCCAAACCTTTTCACTCGAACCTTGAACTTAGGCAAATGATGATTTCCCAATTACAAATAAAGACTACAGGGTAGGCTAAGGTGTAAGAGTGTAACGAAACAATATATTGGGTTGAAAAAATGAAAGGAATGGCTCAGAAGGGTGTATCTAGGGGTGTCTTGCATTAAAGGGGAGTGCAACAAAAGGGTTTCACATGGGGGTCGAAAAGTCGAGGTGACTAATCGATAGACTCACAATGGTAGGCTGTTTGGGTGATAATCCTATAATAATGCCTTCTAAAACTGAAAAGTCCAAATACATCGAGCTAACTCAACATACCTCGTCTATGGTCTTGAAATGATGCAAAGGCCAAGTTCTAAAGTTTACAAGCTACCGGCACACTCATAATTTGGTGGATTTGGGGTAAAATATTGGAAACGGATAAGGCTAATATCACCATGTAATGTCAAGAGTTGTAATACTAGTATGTGCTCAGCTAAGGTCTAATCTAGTTAGGTTCGGAAAAACATGTCAAAATTTTCAAAATGGCATAATTTTTCAAAATAAACTAGAAAAATGAGGGCGAAATAAAGTTCAAGATATAATTCTACTCCCGTCCCCCCACTTGAATTGTACAAAGTCCCTTTTGTGCTAGGCATTAAAATAAAGGTGAAGAGAAAGGTAGAATTAGAGCGAGAACTTCCCTGAAATTTGCTTCAAAAAGAAGAAGGCCCACGAGAAAAAACCGTGCCTTCATTTAAGCGTCATGAACAAACTTCAATTCCTGAAATCACAATACCGACAAGCATAATTCTAAAAAGAAAAAATAAAATGAAAAACAAACCTAACTCACTTTCGTAGGAATCACGGTTGCATTTAGCGAATGCAACAAGCCTTTTAAACCACTTGGTGTCCCAAGGGGACGAGTGAAGTCTCGTGAGGGTTTATAGGGAACACACCCACAAAGTTCATTTAAAAACTAATACAAAGTAAATGTTTTAAAATGAAAGAATTAAAGATAGAGAGTTACGCCAGAACTCCTATGAGAGAGTTACACCGTAACTGGCAAAACCTGGTATGAGTTGTGAAGCGAATAGTTACGGCGTAACCACTGAGATGGTATTACGCTGTAATTGGTAATGCGTCAAGATTTCTGCTGCTAAAATGTTGGTTACGACGTAATCACCAAGATGAGTTACACCGTAACTCTGTTCAGATTAGCAACTGCAGCAGCAATTAGTTCCTCATTTCCTGTAAAATGGTTATAAAACACAAAACCCAACAGAAAGGAAATAAAAACAAAAGAAAGGGATAATTCGGGTTGTCTCCCAAAAAAGTACTTTTCTTTATTAACGAGTCTTTAAGTTAGACTCAGAGCCGCGGGCTACCAGTGCTTGTTCGTCATCTCGTGGACTGGGCAATCATCATGTTGAAGCCAACTGATCAAATTCTCATCCCGTTTGTATCCTTCTCCAAGTTCTAAACACCCTATGTAAAAAAAATGATCTTTTGGTAGGGGTGATCAAAACCTTTGGCTTTATCTTCTTCACTAATACCAAGCAGCTGCCGAGCATAACTTAATTGTTTTTTAGTCCAATTTTTAAAATTTTTGACAGTCCTTGGCATTTTGAAAACAGTTTTATCATCGCCAATCTTTAACCAAACCAGTCCTTCCTTCTCGTTTTTATCAAGCCCAGATATTTCTTTGAAGGGTTTTCCGAAAATTACCCAAGTCAGCCCATTTGACACGAACTCACTAACATCATCCAAAACCACAAAGTCAACTAGAAACGAGTGAGTTCCTACAAAAACACGTATGTTTGTTGCTATTCCGAGGAAGTTGTTTCCTTTGTAATCAAGCTCCTTTTCCATGACCTGGTTGTAGCAATCCTTAAATATAATGTTGACTGGGGAATCTGTGTCGATAAATGGGTGAAAATCAATGAACCTGATTTTACATGAGATTTTCAGATAATAGGGATTCCTATGATGGATACGTGCCCCCATCTCATAAAACTGTGGTTGGTCCGATTTCATGAATGTTTTTTCAGAGTTATCTTGCCAATGGGTCATCTCGACATCACTTGAGAGGTCTTCAGTACTTAATCCTAAGTTATCCTCTTCCTCAAAATTCACGAAAACATCAAAATCCTTCCCCGAGTCAATCTCTCCAGGATCCGGGGGGTCGCTAAGAAACTTTTCAAGGGCTTCACCAAAATTCCCCACTGGGTTAATTGCACACACCTTCTCCGGGGTAGACAAATTTTCATTAGGTCCGAATGTGGCGATCTCTCCATTAGCTTCCAGAGTCAATTTTTTGGCAAAGATATCCACTTTAGTGTGAGCAGTAGCAAGCATGGGTCTTCCTAAAATCACAGGTATCCTATTGTCTTCCGGAATGTCAAGAATCACAAAATCTACTGGGAAAAGGAATCTCTTAATCTTCACCAATACATTTTCAACAACTCCTAATGGCGATTGCATAGATCGATCCGCCATTTCAATTTTCATTTTGTCCGGTTTTAAGTTGCCAATTCCCATACGCAAAAACATCGAACGAGGAATTATGCTAATACTAGCTCCAAGATCTGCCAGGGCGTTACACATGTTTAGGCTCCCGATATAGCAAGGGAGAGTAAAGCATCCTGGATCTTTTTCCTTTTTGTGGTAGCTCGTTCCTCAAAACCGCTGAGCATCTTTCGTTGAGGCGAATAGTCTCATCATAACTTAATTCCCGAGTAATATCATGACGATTAGTGTTATCAGAATCATTAGTAGGAGGGTTCACCAGAAAATTTTGGTCCAAAAGTGATTGTTTCTCCATTCTGATCCGTCGCTTAACCTTTTCTGAAAAGGTCAAAGGTTCTTCGAGGATAGTTTCTACAGTGTGGACAACTTCTTCCTCCCGAGCTGTTAGGTAATCGAGATGGCTTCAACACGAACTAACACTTCTCTCTAATCTCTTAATCCTTTCATCGTGAATTTTAATAGAAGAGAGTGTATTATCCACGAATGCTTTCATCATTTTTTCTATCCTATCATCAAGCTCTCTTGATTCTTTGATGTGGTCAAGAATCTTTTTCTCAAGATTGTTCCCGGTATTGGTCTCAAATATAATTTTAACCTTCTCAACTGTAGGATCTTAACATTATTGTGTTTGATGATTCGGGTGGTCTTGGATGATCAAAATACATGTTTTCCATAGTTAGAGAGTTAGTAGAGAGAGAGGGTGTTCTTGCTAGAGGTTTACACAAAGTATGGAATATTAGATTGAATGAGAAGCACCACCCCTTCCATGGATGGAAGGGGTATTTATACTTACAAATACACGACCTCCTATCGGCCTGTGGATCAGGTATACAATGGGTAAAGACCCGTCCTTCCTCCACGGTGTTGCACTACACTATACTACGCTACAAACTAATAAATAAACTACTAAATAACGTAACTAATGACAAGTCCACGAGCTAACTTAAGCTAGATAACATTTGGGGTGACCGACTCTTCACTATGGAATTTTCTAATTCTAACAATCTCCCCTAAGGAGGTCACCCCATGTTTTACATTTTGAATCCTAGCATTCTAATCTTGACTTTGTTCTGAGCTCGTAGACTTCAATTCTTCAAGTTCTGCAATCTTTGTGCTTTTGTAGCGATTCTTCAAAGTCCGCATTGATTTGTACTTTTAGTGGAGGCCTTTAACCGATCCACATCTTTGATGATCTTCGAGCTTTCATTGAGATCATCAGCCACAGAAAATCTCTCTAGATCATCCATAGTTGTGTTGCCTTCATGTGATGTTGTGACTTTTGGACCGATATGCTCACACTATTGAATCATGACATCTTTCCATCAGAGTAGCGGAAGCTTTTATCGGTTCATGATATTTGCAGCACGACAGAAGCATAGTATAAAAATATCAGAGCCAGGTTATGTAGATATGCACCGGTCATGATTTCTTCAAATTAAGTGTGGATGCTGTGAGCATGCGGCTTTGGAATGACTCCTCAATTCTGATGACATTGCAACCGCCAAATGTACCTGCAAAACAACGTCAGCAATAAAACACACAAAAAGTGTCTTTGATCACTTTCGTCGAATTGAGGTACACGGCCCACGGTTTCCCTGATCAAGACAAGTACTGCCTTGAACGGTAGGATTCCTAAGAATCTCCTTGACAGGGTTTCGCAGCTGTTCTAGCTGTTCTCAAACCGAACGTCTCAAAGAAGACTACACGGAGTGAGTGAACCAGCGAATTGAGATTCACTGATTGATGAAAAATGATTTGAAAACAATCGTATTGCTTGAAGAAAGAGTTTTGCAATACGACTAAGGTTTTATGAGAAAGATCAATTTTCAATCAAAATACTTTTTGTATTAGAGAATGAGTACACATTCGACGCGCTAGCGAAAAGAAGAGATTTCGCACATCGAACGGTTTTTCTAAAAGTATTTTTCAATCAGAGATACTTTTTGTGATTGAAAATGAATACACATTCGACGTGCTAGAGAAAAGAAGATTTGCACAACGAATGGTTTTTCCAAAAGTACTCGTCAATTCCATTCCTGGACCAAGGTTGATTCAAGAATGAATCGCCCATTGTTTCTATCCAGTTGTCACAAGCTTGATCTTTTGCAAGATTTCACATGTCACCCACCAAGAGCTTGTTTGATGTTGGCTCTAGAAGGATTTCCATCTTCATTGTGAATATTTTTACATATCACTTTCGATGTTCTGGCAATACCACAAGGATAATGCGTAGGACTCTTAATATATTCTTACTTTCCACATAGTGTGAAACAGCAAGTCTTCAAGAATTTAGTGTCCTAATGAGATATTGTGGATGATCTCTTGGCTCTAGACTCAATAGTGCACATTTGGTTCCTATGCCGGAGACTAGGGAGAGGGTCTCCTTCTTCAATATCAACAATCTCTAAAAGAAAGTCGATAGATTATTTCGGTTCCCCGTGAGAATGAAACAAGCCCTTTTAAGAGGAACTTGAGTAGTTTGGGAAGTTGTAGTGCAAGCATCATTTGGGTCCATGATGTCTTGTCTTCAATACCGTTGTTACCTTAGTAACCACCAGTAGCATATGTATTGAACCCGGTTACTGCCCTAAGGTTGAATTATTGGAGGGCTATTTCTTTTCACCCTTTTCACATTTATTTCTTTTTCATTCTTCAACCCCTTCAGTGCTTACCAAGACTTCATTACTAGAACCTTGTTGGGTTTATTCCCAGATACTAGCTCTATCTCAACCGCACTCTTCCCATTTCTAACTTTTCTCCTTTTTTTTCAATATACCTAAGGACTCTACACTATCTAGTGGATTGTCCCTGGGTAGATCCCTCCGGCTCTGGCTGGATTGTGGGAACTAATACCTAACCTCACCATCCTTATAACTCCATACATAAAGTAAGATGGTCGGTCTTTTGGTACAATTCATTCTTCCTTGAAACCAATCGAAAAATCATTTGGAAAAACAATCAAGGTACTTGTGATACGAGATCAAAGCATTTTGTACCTTAATAGTTTTGATCATTTTAGAAATGCTCCCCCTCAACATGTGCATATGATTTAAATTGTTTGGCACATGGAGGCAAGAGTTCTTTGAAATAATTTCTTGATCACATTTTCCTTAGAAAAAGCCATTTGAATTTCTTTTGGTAAATTCTCCCCCTCAATATGTGCAAAGGAGAAGAGAAATCATTTTAACACATAGAGGCAAGAGTTCTTTTGAAGCACATCCACTAATCACAAAAGCCATTTAGAAAACCATTTGAAAACTCAATCAAGGTACTTTATAAGTCTCTTTAAAAAAACTTTTGTACCTCGATAGTTATGCTCCCCTTCAATATGTGCTTCGAGATTCGAAAGCGTTTAGCACATATGAGAGAGCAGACCGCACAATTAAATCAAAACGATCACCTTTTATCAAATTTCATTATTAAATCACAAATTCTCCCCGATCAAAAATATCAAACCCTTTGAGATTTTGGATCCCAAGTGATTTAATTAGGTTTAGAAAACATGGGAGAAAATGTGGCCTTGTTTAAATACTCATCTGGTTTTTTGGATAAATCCTCCTCCTCAACATGTGCATTGTGTATTTGAAATCGTTTGGCACATGGAGGCAGGAGTGCCTTTAAAGGACTAAAACCAATTCCATTTAAAACAGATTTGAGATTTAAATCACGATCTCTACCCCGATCAGAAATATCAAACCATTTGAGATTTGTGATCCCAACTGATTTAAATCATTTAGAAAAATTTGGGGAAAGACGTGGCAAGATTCAATTTTGAAAGATGACAAATAAGGACCATTATAAGACATTAAAGATTGTTAGTGTCAGGTATGATAGTTTTAAGAGATCTTTTAAGTAAAACAAAACAATTTCACAATCAAACAAGAACATAAAAAATTTCATTTTGAAAGACCTTGATTCTAAAGAAAAAATCATACCATGACATAACATTAAATCTTTAGATCACCACTTACTATCGTACAAGACGGAACTTTTGTGAAGAAACATCGTTTGAAAATATTTTATTTTAAATCACTCTCCCCTTCAATCCATGACAGAAGTCAATAATTGAGTGACTTAGGTTTTGATAACATGAAGTCCGGTGATTTTCAAAATTTAGTTCAATTTATTTTCAAAACAATATTTTTCCATTTTCAAAAACAATTTTATTTTTCAAAGTTTTAGAAAAATGGTATCATCACGATTATCCTGCACAAAGATATGTTAGATGGCTGAGAAGCTTATGTTGTTGCTGTAGGGCTTGGAAGAAAAACCGTCTGCATAAGCAGTGAGACTTCTTCTTATGTTGCATTTTGAATGCCAACTGAGGTCCAATTAAGCTCCGTTTCTTCAATCACATAGAAGAAAACCATCTGCTGATGCAGTGAGACCTCTTATGTTGCATTTATGCCAACTCTCCATAGAAGTCCAATTAAGCTTCCGCTTTCATTTGTCAACCTAAGATATTGTTACCCTTTCCTTTCGGCATCCAATCATATTCATCTGTGGGATCCGGATCGGGAACATTCTTATAACCAATATACCGCATACGTAGTGAACACACATACAGATATATGGTGGTCGACATTCACCCAAACGAAGAATCGACTAATAAAAGTCAATGCAACATATCAATCAGATCATTTAAATGTATGGGAAAAAATGTGTTCATCAAACTCTAATTATCTAAACCTAGCAATCATATCCTTGGCACCTAGTCCTTCAACATAGGTTAACATCATTTTAATTAAGCATATTAGGATAATTAAGAAAGCTCGTTAGAAGATATAGATTTGAAAACATTCTCCCCCTCAACCAATAACTCATTTTATAAAAGATTTTAAAAGTGCTGAAGTCATTGATTGAGTTTCCAAATTTTATAAGATCTCTGAATCTGATTGTTTTTTAAGCAACTCATTTTCCACCATTTTGAAAACACCAAATATTTTTCTAAAGAATTTTAGACGGAAAAACATTTGTGTAGGAACAGCATTCCTTCGACATACTTTCCTCATTTATGTTTTTAGGATAAGTGCACGAAATATTTGAAAAATTGGTTTAGCGCAACACTTTCCTTTCATGAAGAACGGGTTGCTATCTGAAATAATAGCAAGCCATAGTTTAAGCGCGGTTACAGTTGACGTAACGCAAGCCATCATTTGAAGCCCGGGTTACAGTCTAAAATAACTGTAAGCCATTTTTGAAGCGCGGGTTACAGTCTGAAATAACTGTAAGCCATATTTAGAGACATGTTTTGAAAAAGAATATTTACACCTCCTGCTCGAACTTCATCTAAAGTCCCGTGCCATTATTGAATGACATTTCTAAGACCGTAGATGTTATCGATACCAGAAGACATGTCTTGATAACACAATATTTTTGGTATTTTTGAAATTTTTCTGATTTTTATGGGTTTTTGAAGGTTTTATATATTTCTATTTTCTTTTTGTTGGTTTTATATTTTTGTATTTTGTTTTTCTGATAAATATATACAGTGATAGAGTAGATGATATAGTTAAAGAAGATGATGATACGAGTACCGAGATAAGGATATCGAGCAGCCCCGTTGTAGAAGATAGAATTCGTCATCTCTTAAACTTCCACCACCAAAGCTTCGAGGCTCCAGAATAGAAGATAGAACATGAGCCTTTGAGAAAGAGAGACTTTGGCAGCTTCCCCTCAAACCAAAAATCCTTATGTAGAGCAGATTCGAAGCTCTATTTCAAGCTTGCTTTAGCCAGGTGCACAAAGAAGCACACCATTATCATTGATCCAACTGCTCCTTTTAAGAATAATCACCGTGATTCTTCGTTTGAGGCTATATCATCCAATAGAACAACACAACGCATCATCCACATTTAAATAACTCTTCTCAAATTTCATTCCACTGAAGTCAGAAGCAATCCATTCCAAAAGGTGTCAAGAGACCACTTCCCCCACGTAGTTGAATTGATGCGCCGCTGGTCCTCTTAGACTAGAGCTCACGAACCGAATACACATATACCAAGACAGAGAAACTTATACCATCGAGTAGCAGATTAAGTCGATAGCCAAAGAATAACCCTGATGAATACTTTTCTCTCCCCCTGAAGAAAGTGTATGAAGCTCAAGAACCCGAATGCCCAAAGAGAGAATAACCGATAACATTGAAGAAGCAGGCCGAATCATCGATTCTCTGCGGGTGACAATATCTGTGGATGTCAACACCGGAATAAGTGATTATATCTCTGAATCACAGATTAAGCCCTCAGGTAAAACAGCTGAGCATCCCCAATGTACACAATCTCTATCCCCTGATGATTGTGATAAAATCAAAATCATCACACACTTGTGTACCTCTTTCATCTTCAGAAACTAACTCTTCCATCTCTTCCCCCACATAGTTGGAATAAAAAACACTGAACGCCATGAGTCAAATCTTGAGTTTCTCTGCGGTAATGACAATAGTCTTCCCGGGATATCTTCAATCACTTAGAAGTATTAAGCTCGTCAAGATTACTCGCGTATAGATGTGTGTCTCCTTCCCCCTGCCGGTTTTGATACTCCGTAATCAACAACTCTTTGAATGCCCAAATACTTGAAATTTGTTGAGAAGATCGCTTGAAGTTTTTGTGAGAATCAACATGTCAAGAATAACATGAGCAAGTCTAATTGGGGATTAAATTTGGCATTTCAAACTCTCCCAACTAGTGCTCTCCCCTAGACCGACACTCAGTATTATAAATGCCATGAATTAAGAAGAAGTCTTTAGATCGTTAAATGCAACTCGTCTTTAGTCTTCTAACATGTAGAATATGTAGAACCCGTGAGACTCGACCTTCTTCAAGATTGTCCAGTTGGGGAATAGAAAGTTAACATCTTCAACTCACAAAAAAAAAGAACATCACCAAAAAGCATCCCAATTAATTTACATCTTGCAAATCCCTTTAATTAAGATCCCTCCCAATCAAACAAGAACAGAAAGATGTTCATCAAGGAAATCACAAGAGCCCGCAGCGAACACAAAAAATGGTAACACCAAGCAAACAATCACATCAAACAAGAACAGAAGGTTGTTCGGAATCATCATGTTAATGTGCACGTGAAGCATTAACCGGAAGCACTTTGTCGATCAACTCATCAATCCGAGTGAAGATGTCAACCAATGGCTCTTAGAAGAGAACAAACTCCATGTGAAGATGACCCGATAAGAAGAAGCTCGGTTCTTACATGAGTTTAGAGACGTATGACCATTTATATTCTCAAATATCAATCAACAATGCAAAAAATTCACACTTCTTCTCCCTCTCAAGAATTGCATACGGAGATGCCATTCTTGATTAAACAAGTGAACATCATCCAAATGTAGTCTATTCACACTTCTCCCCAGCAAAATTAGCACAGGATGTCGCCATCGTCATTATAGTTGAGAAAGTGGAATCAAAACAATCAACAGTAAGCCGGTTCACTTGATGACTGAAGCGCATGGAGAAAGCATGAAGCATGTTGATGAGAATGGTCATAGTTGAGAAGATTTCTTCTTCGTAAGATAAAGCGCTAGACGACACGTAACACTTTTCTTTTCTTTGGAGAACGAGGCTTGAACTGTTGTGTTCAAACATCATAAGAAGATTTCTCTTCTTCAGAAGATAATGCGCACTGAAACGTACACATTTCTTTTCTTTGGAGTACGAGGCCTGTACTGATGTGAACAGACGTCATAAGAAGATTTCTCTTCTTCAGAAGATAAAGCGCACTGAAAACATACATATTACTTTTCTTTAGAGTACGAGGCATGAACTGAGGTGTTCATACGTCATAAGAAGATTTATCTTCTTCGGAAGATAATGCGCACTGAAACGTACACATTTCTTTTCTTTGGAGTACGAGGCCTGAACTGAAGTGAACAGACGTCATAAGAAGATTTCTCTTCTTTCAAAGATAAAGCGCACTGAAACGTACACTTTTCTTTTCTTTAGAGTACGAGGCCTGAACTGAAGTGAACAGGCGTCATTATCTCTCTCTTTTCAACTCTCTTAGCAAAACATGTAATCATCACCATTATCATTCAGTAGGCTCTATGCAGTGACAACTGATGGAGATAACCTCAATATGATGAATTTGACCCTGAAGTAAACTACCCCGAACTCGTGACTTAAACTTGCACATGTGTAACAAAGAGCGGTGTCGAGAATTCATGCCCATTAGAATCTCTAAGTACTCTATACTCTTCAACCAACCAACCATCAAGTATAAGACGTACATTACCTCTTGAAAATCCACAATTGAATGTGACACTGAGCACTACAACGTAACTCCTTTAAGTGATAGTTATTTTGAGATGATAAGAGCCCAATTCCCCCAAGTGGTAAAAGAAAAGGAAAAAGTCACCCAACAATAACTAGATTTCCAAGTTTTCGTTTTTGATAATAAGCTTGAACAAGGATCTCGAAGTATCTTCATCCAACCATCCCCGATACCTTCAGATACTAAGTACACTCGCCCGTGATATTTCACTTCAACCTCAAATAAATAATAGTGAATCAACTCCGTTGTCACATCTTGTTAAAAGCTCAAATCTAGCCTACTTTGACATTTAAATGAACTTTGATAATGGTTTCATCCCGACCATGGTTATAAGCACATAACCCCGTAAAACCATATAATAACCATACTTCCAAGACGAATATCCAAACACACATCCAATTCATGAAGTACACCCTTTTATCCCTTCTTCGAAGTAGAAACCGTAGCACCAGCATCAAATAAGATCCAGAATTACACTTTCTCTTCTCCAAGATGGTTCCATCATTAAGGGATTTTACAACTCTATGGTTTAAACCGAGAAATAGTTTCTTTCGCGGGATTTTACAAAACCAAGAATAAACCGTAAGATAGATCCGGAAATGCACTTTACTAATACTAGGATGTTTCCATTGTCACGGGATTTACAAGTCTATGATTTAAACAGAGAAATAGGTTCTTTCGCGGGATTTTACAAAATCAAGACAAAACCGTAAACAATGTCATCTTGAATGTGTTATGACGACTTTGGTTTCGGTGAATATCTGTTTTAGGGAATCATGCAGTGGTTCATCAGTGGTTCATTATCCAACATCAACAACATCCAATCAACACTTCGGTAAACACATCATTCACTCATTATGTCGGCTATTATCGTGACCACATGGAGAAGTAAACTCGATATGCCAAACTTGATCATGAAGTGAAATTCCCTGATTTGTTACATAAACTTGTACTAATCCTTATGAAGAAGAAACGGTGTACCCAATGTACAAAACCTCTTGACATTCTCAACTGAGTGAGACACCGAAGTAATAGTTACGTTGTGTGTTAAGCGAGAAAGAATCACAAACGTAATTAAATAGCCAAGTCTTTATCACACTCTATTAATGCCCAAACAAGTCATCTTCACGGAAGGGTAGAAATAAAGAAATAAGTAAACGAGCCCCGGAAAAACCTCACTTCAAATTCAAATAAGAAACCGCTTCAAAACAACCCCTAGTCGAATTAAATGTTGAAACAATTATCAATTTCATTCATTTGTGACAAAATATTTTTCGTGAACATGTATAAACCAATGTAGCAATCCTTATAACATCACGAATCTGAGCATTCTACCAAATCACATCATCTAAGCTCATTATCACAAACCATCGACAAAACTCAAAAACAAATCTCATAACCAAATTTTTGAGACGCCTTCCGACCACTCAATTAATTCATACTCTACCATAACAAACGAGAATACATCATTGAGATCACCTGTTCAGGCACCACATCGCCCACATATTACAAATCACAAGGTACCAGGATAAAATTGTGATTTAGTAATTTCAAACTTAAAACTCACGGTCCATCCAAGTAAAAAATACCCGTTCGCAAAGAAAACTCTGGTCCATCACAAGATCCGGGCCCAATACCTGTCAAACCCTAATGATCCGGGTATTTAACACATCATTCTCACACACCACATAAACCTAATCTTGATCAAACCCTACAATCTCACACATAGTTATCCGCCCCCATGTTTCATAATCCATAATTCTCACTACAAAAAAAAACGCTGCCACCACTTGCCTCCCACTACTTTCTCGACCTAGCCACAGGGATGGTTAAAGGTTATGTATTCGAGTGACAATCATTCGCCACAGAGATGGCTTGAAGTGGGTACAAGGCTTCGCGGTCATCAAAACAATCATGGGTAGGTAACTAATTTGATCCGTCATGTTTAAGATTTTCTGGATCGATGTTTAGACAAGAGAATAACGAATAATGTTATTGTTCATGTCTTTTGAATCGTAAATACCACGAAGTAAGAAACAAATGATGTAGATCATGTATCATTTTTTTTCATTCAATATTTCTTGAGCCATGATGTGCAAGAGTATTTATACGAAGAATTGGTCTTAGATCGATTTGTTTTAATCATTAACTATCGAAACAAAGAAATGATTTGACATTGTTAATATCTTTTCTTGAACTTCGAAAATTATCACGAAAAATTAGATCTATGATGCTGAATATTCGTGTACAAGGACCTTGAGTCTAGATATATCTCGAATATCACATGAATCAAAACTGAGATCAATTAATTTCCTTGCATTAGAGTCGAGACTTTTGGATTGATTGATGAGATTGTTGTTGTAGTGAGCATGTAGAATGGTACGTGATATTGTTGATGTATGTTGTTTGTGAGTGAGTCTTGAATGTTTCATGTGTTGAATAGGTTCAGATTCATGTGATGTTAGTGTACACCTGAGGTCGATTGAGTCTTTTGGTACATGGTTTCTGATGGTCGTGTTCACGTCAAAATTTTCTTCTTCTTCCTTTCTGTTAAGTTCCATCAGTCAAGGGTCACAACGACAAGTCGCTAGACCAAGTCGCTACGGCTAAGTCGCTAGACCAAGTCGCTACGGCTAAGTCGCTAGACCAAGTCGCTAGACCAAGTCGCTACGGCTAAGTCGCTAGACCAAGTCGCTACGGCTAAGTCGCTAGACCAAGTCGCTACTTCAATAAGTCGCCACATCATTATACAAATCGCTAACTTGTTAATACAAGTCGCTACAAGATTCATTGTATCTGGACAGATTAGTGACAAGTCGCTAACTTGAAAAATGATTTTTTTTTTCATGATTATTCCGACCACTTTTCCGTTTACCTTCATACATACCCAGAAAAACTGCATAAAGGATGACACTTTATGACTGTTTTGACCATGAAAGTTACCGATGACCCATTTAGACCATGTGACATGACCAGATTAATTTTAACCAGAAAAAATGATATTTGAAGACCTTTTACCCAACTCGCTAACAAGAATATATGACATTTTAAGATGAGTTTTCCGACCTCATATCCGACCAAATTCATGATAAACCCAGAAAAAACATAAAAATGCTTCCTTTATGCCCTGTTTGACCACATAATAAGACCATATATTGTATCACGAATATTGGTACAAAAGTCAGAGAAGATGATGAGAAGTTACAACAGTTTTGACAAACATTTTGAAACAAAAACAGATGTAACCATTTGTACTATTGAACAATGACCAAATAACTCATTTGTAAAAACAGTTAACCACAAACTTATGAAAAAGAGTTTTCCAGTCAATAAATCAAGTACACCAACAGCATAAACAGTTTCAAACACGAATAAAAACCACAAGAAATCATCAAAACACAACAACCTTGGCTCTGGTACCAATTGTAGGATCTTAACATTATTGTGTTTGATGATTCGGGTGGTCTTGGATGATCAAAATACATGTTTGCCATAGTTAGAGAGTTAGTAGAGAGAGAGGGTGTTCTTACTAGAGGTTTACACAAAGTATGGAATATTAGATTGAATGAGAAGCACCACCCCTTCCATGGATGGAAGGGTATTTATACTACAAATACACGACCTCCTATCGCCTGTTGATCTGTGTATACAATGGGTAAAGACCCGTCCTTCCTCCACGGTGTTGCACTACACTATACTACGCTACAAACTAATAAATAAACTACTAAATAACGTAACTAATGACAAGTCCACGAGCTAACTTAAGCTAGATAACATTTGGGGTGACCGACTCTTCACTATGGAATTTTCTAATTCCTAACATCAACCCTACATGCTTCAGCTTCTCTTTCCAACCTTCGTTTTTCAAAAATTTCCCCGTAATTGTATTCTTGCTTCGTTATTGTCTTCATTACCTTATGATCGAAGTTATCTCTCGGTCCGTATCCTGTATCCATGTGCCACTTGTAGCAATGTTCAGAAATCCGCTGAATACATTCCAAGGCCTAATCAGGAGTCATGCTAGGAATAGGTCTTGGTGAATCATATTCTCGTGTTCGGCGTATTAATCCCTCGATAGGAGACGTATACGATCTGATGTTTGTTTAAATCATGAGTAGGGCATCGATAGAGAAGCTCATTAAATCTTTCCCATACTTGGTACAACGTTTCTTCTCCAATCTGCACGAATTGATAGATTTTTCCGAGAAGCTTAGCCATTTTTTAAGGAGGACAAAATTGCTGGACGAACTCCTTTCTTAGTTTTCCCCATGCTTCTTTAATTTCACTAGGAAGTTTGTTATACCATCTTTTTGCTGTTCCAGTGAGAGTCATAGGAAAAATCCTTGCAGTGACTGAATAGCTTGGAGTACCCCTGACGTTGAAAAGAGAGGATAAGTGGAGAACTTCATCTACGTGATCCTGAACGTCCTCATCTTCGTCTCCAGAAAACTTAAGCTCATGTAACTCTCGAATAATATGATCTGGGATGGAGTATTTTTCGGTAGGAGAATCCTTAGTGAAGCTTCATTGGCAGTTATCGTTTGGTCGGTTCAAATACTGCTCCATAGTTAGGTCATCGATATTATTATTATTGATGACCTCTAGTTCTGTGTCCGACTGGTCTGACTCGTAAAATGAGAAGATGTTGTGAATAGGAACTGGAGAATAGATCTTCCTTTTTCGAAATTGCTTCTCCGTGTCAACAAATGGGGTAGCCAGAAAGGGCCTCGAGCTGCGAGTCTTGTATCCTGACATTATCAGAAAGAAAATTAAAACAGACTTAATATGAAATCCTAAAATAGCTCCCCGGCAGCGGCGCCAAAAACTTGATGCAGGTTTTACTGACCAGGTCTTAATATTTATAGTATCTCGCTATACCTATGGTCTACCCTAATGCACTAACGCAGTGTACCAGGTTGTTTGCAGTAGTAAATGGTAAAGCCAAGGTCGTCCCAAGAGATATGTGTGTTGGATTATTACTAAGTCTAATTCTCCTGTAATTATAATGGTTTTTGATAGGTATTTAATTAAATTAAACTACTAATGCAATATAAAAGCAAATAAATGGTAAAGGGAAATCAATAGAGAATAGCGTTGCTAACCTAGTCAATCCTCCTAACTAGTTATGTCTACGCTACCTACTTCCATTACTTCAAGTGGGGTCAAATTCGAGGGACAAAGATTTGGTCAATTCGGCTAACCTATCAGCAAAGATGCCACCACAGGAGAAATCAGGAGCACCGTCATAAGTCCTATTGTTCCGGTCCCCATAAGCCGAGTCATTAAGCTCACAACCGTACATGCTAGATTCAAATAGTGAGTGCCCGGCCGTTAGGAACTTAGACACTACACCCCCCAATTCTTAAGTTCATCCAAACGATAGGTGATCAGTTAGTCAAATCGCACAAGTAGAAAGGGTCGTCAGTTGGTCATATCTTACCCTTCCCGTCTCAGTCCGCTCACCTAGGGTCAGTTGGTCATATCTCCTAGGCAATTGGCCTCTATCGCCATTTAAAACTACCGAACCAAGGGTGACTACCAAAGAACTATGCATGCATACACTTAGAAATAATTGTACGGAAGTAAAGGTAAACGCAAACAAAATAATTAAGGAATCATAACTAGGCTAGCACCAAAGGGTGCTTAGCCGCTCATATTAATCATGCACATCAATTCAATATTCAAAGGTACGAAATATATGAATTAAAAGTAAAATAAATAATAAATGCTAAAGCTTATCGTAATGGTGTGACTTCTCCCTTGGAAATAGCTTCGTATGCTCCCCTAGACCTGCCTTGAGCTTTTTACCACATTCTCAGGGTGTTGTGTGTGGAATGGGATGCCTTGAAATGCTGGAATTCGTGGGGTATTTATAGGCCAGGTCTGGGTTACGGCGTAACCAATAGAGGAGTTACGCCGTAACCTTCTATTTCTTCGTAAATGCACTAGATATGCTAGTTACGGCGTAACCTTATAAGTGGTTACGCCGTAGTCTTCAATAAACTCGGTTACGTCGTAAGTGATGCAGTAGTTACGGCGTAGTATCATGGCGTGGAACCTCTTTAGACCTAATGGAGTTACGTCGTAACCTTTGGGAAGAGTTACGCCGTAACCTCTTGATAAGTTGGAATTCTGGGTCACACAATAGTTACGGCATAATGTGAGAGACGAGTTACGCCGTAACTTCTTCAAAATAAGCATACTGTGATAAATCTTTAATAATGTTTCCATTTCCGCGTCTCTTTAGCTTCAATGCTCGTAATTTACCTGAGTGGAAAACAATGGAAAACAAGCGTAAATCCATATAAATGATATAAATAACGAGCATTATCGGGGGAAATTGACACTTAATATTCAGGACTATTTGATGTTATCACCCAAAAAGAAAGTTAATTCACCCATAGAACTCATTTGAAATTCATGTTGCATCAGCTGCTCAAACTCCTTCACCATTGATTGTTTTGTAGCTCCAAAGATAATATCATCTACATAAACTTGAAACAACATGATATCCTTCTTATCTCTCTTGATAAACAAAGTTTTATCAATTGCTCCCCTCCTATAACCATGTTGCAATAAGAAAGTGGAGAGCCTTTCATACCAAGCTCTAGGTGCTTGATGAAGGCTATAAAGAGCCTTAACAACTTTGTAGACTTTGTTTGGATGTGCAGGATCTTCAAAACCAAGAGGTTGTTTGACATAAACCTCCTCTGTAATAGTACCATAAAGAAAGGCACTTTTGACATCCATTTAATAAACAAGAAAGCCCATATATGATGCAAAAGAAAGAAATATTCGAATGGCTTCAATCCTTGCTACAGGAGCAAATACTTCATCATAATCTACTCATTCTTCTTCTCTGTAACCTTGTGCTACTAGCCGTGCTTTGTTCTTGATGACATTCCCTCTTTCATCTCTCTTTAGTCTGAAAACCCATCTTGTACCAATGACTTTCTTTCCATCTGGTATATCACAGAGTACCCAAACTTCTTGTAGTTTAAACTGAAGAAGTGCTTCTTGCATAGCTTCAACCCAACTCTCTTTAGTTAATGCTTGAGCTACATTCTTGGGTTCTTCTTGAGAGATAAAACAAGTGAATAAACATGTTTGATGATCCTTATGATTCAGCCTGTTTTGTTTATACACAAAGCTAAGTAAAGCATTATGAGGCTTAGAGAAGCCTTTAGCCTTGGTTCTTGTCATCACTCCAGAATTAGAAGGTCCAATGATTTGACCAGCAGGATGATCTTTATGAACTCTTAATGTAGGAGTCTGTGGAACTTTAAAATCATCATCCAAATTTGTGAAATCAGCTTCTTCATTGGAATTTGAGAAAATACCTTCATCTTCAAATTCATCATCAGTATCTTCTAACCCAGGCATGTTAGGATCATTCAAATCATCAGAAGTACTGGTATTTGGTGCAGCAGTACTTTGATCCAAAGTACTGTGATCTAAAGCACTGTGATCCAAAGTACTATAAGAGTAATCTGTAGACTTACCCTTTTTATTTGCCTCTTCATAAGCTCTTCTTTGGTCATCATCATAAGATTGTGCTATTGTATCTTGAAAAATCATCCTATTAAGTTCATCTTGAATAGCTTGATCCTCAGCAGACAAAGTGGATTTTGGTACATCAGTATTTTTCTCCTTAATAATTATTGGTTATTTATCAAGAACAACATCAGGTCTAATATTGACTCCATGAACAATGTACTGTAAATCTTCTTCTTTGTGATCAGCTTGATTTTCTTCTCTAACAGGAACATAATTCATAGAAGGAGTCAAAATATCAAGATCAAACATCCAATCAGGACCTTTACCTTTTTGATTTTCTTGATCTTCTAAAAATTCAACATGAAGACAATCTTGAACCTTCTTGGTGACCTTGTTGTACACTCTAAATCCTTTGCTGTTGGTACAATATCCCAATAAGTATCCTTCTTCTGACTTTCCATCAAATTTTCCCAAAGCATCAATAGTATTAAGAATAGACAGAAGACATCCAAAAGGTTTCATAAAACGTATATTAGGTTTGTTTCCCATGAGCAACTCATAAGGTGTCCTCATATGAGGTTTAGTGACTGATACTGCCCAAAATTGAATAGGTAATTGTGAATCTGCAAGCATTGTTCTGGCTGCTTCAATCAAAGTTATGTTCTTTCTTTCTGCAACACCATTCTGCTATGGAGTTCTTGCAATACTAAACTCCCTCTTGATTCCTTTCTTGGCACAAAATTCATCCATAAGCTTGTTCTTGAATTCAGTCCCATTGTCACATCTAATACCTCTTACTTTGAGTCTTAATTGGTTTTCCAGGGCTATTATAAGATCATGAATAGCATCAAAAGTTTCATCTTTAAAACCCAAGAAAAAGACCCAACTAAATCTACTGCAATCATCTGTTACAACTAAGCAGTACTTCTTCTTGTTTAGACTTGCAACAGAAACAGGTCCAAACAAATCCATGTGCAGCAACTCCAAAGGTTCTCTAATGGTTCTTTCCTCAATCTTCTTGCATGAAGCTTTGTATTGTTTACCCTTTTTGCACGCCAAACATGAGTGATCATTCTTGTATGTTTTTGAAGGTAAACCTCTAACTAAATTTCCTTTAACCAACTTGTTGATATTCTTGAAATTTACATGGACTAATCTTCTTTGCCACAAATGTGCTTCTTTAATTGTTGCCTTTGGAACTAAACAGGTTGCTCTTTCAGAAGAGTTAAGACTCTTCATATCTAGACTGTACACATCATTGGTTCTTGGTACTCTTAGGATCACCAAGTTATCATCAACAAGCTTGAAATCCGGGGAAAGAATAAGACATTCTGTGGCAGTGAATAACACAGGGTGCTTCTTGTCACAGATTTGAGAGACTGACAAAAGATTGAACTTGAGCTCCTTTACATAACGAACATTTTCAAAGTCTATGCTTCCTGCCTTGATAGTTCCTTTTCCAGTTATTCTTCCTCCACTAGCATCATTCCCAAATGCAACTCTTCCTCCAAAATAAGATCTAAAATCTGACAGAATCTCTTTGTCTCCTGTCATGCTTCCAGAGCAACCACTATCCACAATTAGATGATCTTTAAGCTCCTCTTCTGGGTTGCCCTGCACAAAGATAAAAGAGTTAGTGAATTTTAGGAACCCAAGCCATTACTGACTTGTGTTCCCCTTGTGGAGTTACATACTTAAATTCTTTAAGTATGTAATTTCCACTATCTTTAAGCACATGATCAATTATCTTTGGTTGTTCCAAAACTTGTGTTGGTTTTTCAACAAAAATCTCTTTTTCATTTTCAACAAAATTATTTTCAACAAAAATCTCTGTTTCATCAGTACTGGCTGAAAGTACTGTTTGTTCCCCATCAGTACTTTCTTTCTTAACCCAGCTGGTTTTAACTTTTTGTGTAGGTTTCTATGATCTAGATACTCTTTTTGAGGTATAACGCCTTCTAGATTGATAGTAATTAGATCTCCTAGGGCTTCCATTCCAAAAAGTGCTATCAGTACCTTGATTGGGTGAAAATCTAGCAGTACTTTGAGAAGGTACTGGTGATTTTGAAAAATGTCTTCTCTGGTGAGGGTACCTATAGTCTGTTGAGAAGTTGCTGTGGTTAACTCTATGTGAGTGATTCCAAACTGGTTTATTCTAAACTGGTTTATTCTCCCTTGGCTTATGGTTGATAGAGCTGGTCTTTGGGAATTTGCTTAGATAATCTGAGTGAAAGTCACAGTCCTTAATCAAATGATCAGGACTATAACAAACAAAACATAATTTTTGACTCATACTCCCAAAATTTCTTCCTTGAGTTCTATGACCAAACCTAACCTGACTTTTTGGTGAATTATGAAAATTATTTCGACCAAAATTATCCTAAAAAGGTTTAGCAGTATTTTGAAAAGATTTTCTTGAAGGTACTGCTGAAGGTGTAGCAGTACTTTGAGTTGAAGGTACTGCTTGACTCTTAACATTATCAACCTTAGGTTTTTCAACTGTTTCTTTTGAGGTTTCAGAACTAGATTTAACAGTAAGCTTCTTCCTAAACTCTAGGTTGTCTACTCCAAAGCAAGAAACATCTGTCCTAAGTGGTTGAAAGCTACCAGTTAGTGGAGGGACTGCATGATAACCCTTGTCTTTCTTAAATTCAGGTGGTGTTTGACTAATAGATTCCTCATTACTAGATGTGTTATCTACATAATTAATGAGTTCATCATCACTAGTTGTTATATCCTCAAAATCAAGTTGTTCCTGATCACTAGGTGGGTTCTCTTCTATGCTATTGAAATCCATACCAAAACCTAGGCAAATTTTAATGTGTGCTCTCTTATGTTTTTCAACAAAACTAACATGTGAAAGGCCAGATTTTCCCCAAGCAGCAAAATTTTCTAGCCCCTTTCCTTAGTAAGCTTCTCAATTTCAGAAATCTTACATCCTAACTTCCATTCACTTAATTTTAACTGATAATCCTGTTGTTCATACTTTTCTGCCCAAGCATTTTCATTATTTTCATGAGTTATTATTTTGGCTTACATAGACTCTAAAGTGATTTGATAACCAGCTACCTCAGACCTAGCCCTATTATAATTATCTCTTTTAGTTACATAATCATTAAGCACTTTTTGATAAAAATTATGACACTTAGAGCATACCTCAGAGATAGGGGGTAAACTTGGTGAAGTAGCTACCATAGCAAGCATGTAACATATTGGATTTCACATACACATCAAACCATAACCAAAGTAGGCGTACAAAAGATGAGTTTTAGAGAGAGAAATTTAGAGGTTTGGGAACTTTAGTGAGAGAAAGAAAAATCTTATTATGAGCTCCAACTCTCTACCTTGGGAGGTAGAGAGTATTTATAGTCTTTACATAAAACGCCACCTGACGGGTTGTGGATCAGGCATACAGTGGGTAAAGACCCGTCCGTCCTCCACGGCGTTACTTAACTAAATACTACTTAACATTAAATAACTACGACTACGAGCTTTCAAACGATTACATATACTTGAGGTGACCGACACTTTAACTACTGGATTTTCCAAATCCTAACAATCTCCCCCTAAGGGAGGTCACCTCAAACACACATTAAATTACATAGAAAACAAACATATATTACATTGAGATTGTTCTTAGATTCTTGTTCTGTAGCTCATAGTCTTTGAGTCTTCATCTTTGCATGTTTTGGATAATCTGAGTAGAGGTCTTTAACTGATCCACGTGATACTGAGTTTTGAGCCAACTTTGAGATCATCAGTCACATTAATCTCTGACTCATCCATTGGGGTGTAGGTATTATGTGATGTTGTGACTTTTGGACCGACATGCTCACATTGTA
>OU343224.1:115643583-115705657 GCA_910596185.1 Chrysanthemum makinoi | reverse complement strand
AAAGATCCTTGCTACAGAAATCTTGTGGATGGACAAATCAATCAAGGACCCGTTGCTTGGATGACTTGTAGTATAACGTGATTTCGCCTTTGAGAAAGACCTATATGAGAATCACAACAAAAGATAGAAGAACTACTAGAATGATCAAATGATCAGAGGTTATAAGAGTAAGATAATATATGAGAGAGTTGTAAGAAGAAGGGGTGATTAACAATGAAGAAATGACTAACTATTTATAGGCACAAAAAGCCTTATGTCCCACGGTTCCGGCGGATCCCTCACTTGAGGGATCCGACAAGTGAAAACCTAGGGATCCGGCAGTTTGGGTTATACCAGTCCGGATTTTGGGTTGCAAACCGGGTTATGGGTTATGGGTATGAGCCATGGTTCATGGGTACCCAACAAGATACAATGTATCTAGACAATGGGTCATGGGTCTTGGATATTGGGTTATGGGTCATGGATAATACCCAACATGATTTCATGCATGATGTCATGCAATAGGTCATGGGTTATGGATTAGCTCCATGGGTATGAGTCATGGGTCTTGGATATTACCCATCATATTACATAAATTATTACAACATTTTATGTGAATGACCAAATATATATACTTTACAAAAATAACATGTATGCTTATAATTTTACTTATGATAATTTTATATTTTTTATCAACAAAACATAACGAGATCGCTAAGTATGAATAAACGTTTTTACGGTTTATTTGTATTAACAATATCCCCCTTTTTGTTGATGACAAAACATAACATTATGATGCGTAAAACTTAAGATTAGATGTATGTTTTCAAAGTATATGTAAGTTTTACTTCCTCTCCCCTTTTTTGTCGAAACAAAAAATGAGCCTAGTGAAGAAATATATTGTGGAATAAAAATAAGAATGATCCAAAAAGTACTAGCTCCCCCTTGACGGTAGCTCCCCCTAGAATTGGGCGTCAAGTGAGAAAATATAACACCTATAACAAAATTATGAGTAGTAACATGTAATATAATCTTGTATAAGACGAGAAACAAGATAGAAAGCCAAGGTACGTAAACAAATCCTTGTAATAAAATATCAAAGTGTAGTGGTATATATGCCACATACAAAATGTAAAACTAAGAACAAGGATTGTTCTTTAAAATGACTCAAAAGAAAAGAGACAAAATAGAGAAAATAATATTATCATTCCTTCCATGCTTGCATATTATGGAAGTTTTGGTGAGTGATAATGTTGATGCGATCAAGGATATGGTTGAGTATGAATCGCATCTCGTCCCTTATTTCCATTGCGAGATCCCTAGTGGATTGACAATGTTCGCAAGAGAGATGGTGAGGGAGGTGTTGGTGAATGGTTTCCGGGTAGGTTTGATTTGTGGAGTGTGGAATATGTGGTGGAAATTTTACTACCGGTTTTCTAATGCCTCTTCCTATAGTAACACCATTTTTCAATATTTTACTACCGATTTCACTAAAAAGTACGTTGCACTTTTTATCACATATTTGACATATACTTAGTAGATTAAAGTTTAGGTTTTCTACGTGACATACATCGTTAATGGTTAATGATTTGTGAGAGATTGTACCTTTACCGATGATTTTGCTCTTGCTATTTCCGAACACCACATTTCCTCCATTGAAGGATTCGTATGAGGAAAACAAATCTTTATTACCGATCATATGCCATGTGCACCCACTATCCTTGATCCATTCGTCCGGATCTAAGTCAATCTTTAGGCACACCTAAGAAAACAATTAACTCAAAAGTTTGGTCCCCATTGGTTCATGGGTCTATTGGTGTTATACATTTCATTCATATGAGGCATATACGAAAAATGTGAGAAAGTATTCTAAGGTGTAAAGTTTTGAAATGGGAAACCATTTTGTGCATTAGGATTCCATCCCATTTGATGATGGTTACTTCTAGGATAAACATTGTTTGGTCTTCTTATATTTGTGTTTGGTTTGGAAAAATATGGAACTTTGTTTTTCATAAAACTTTGATTTTGTTTTAGTGGAGGTGATTGTTTGACATTTCTAACAGTAACATAGGTTGGTTTCTTCTTGTTAACAATAACAAAGTCGGTTCTAGAGGACGGGTTGCGCTTATTTCTATCAAGCATCGGGTACTGACTCCATCTGATCCCTACTTTAAATTTCACTGACGGTTCCTTTTTCAAAGGATCCGTGGCTACAGTAGCCTGTTTTTCAATTGCTTTAACGAATTGTGTTTCTTTAATCTCGCTAGTTGATGCAATGTGTTCCTAAATACCTAAACCCTTTTGATTATTACCTATTTTAACACTATCAAGTATTTTATCAAGAGTATTAGTACTTATTCTAGCAATGTTAGAATCAAGATGATCAACTAACGTTTGAAGTTTTACACAAAGCTTGCATTCACTATCTACTTCTTTTTCATTTTCTAATCTCTTTAATTTATATTTTAGCTCAAAAACTTCATTTTCTAATTGTTAATTTTTGTTTTTCAACATCTTGTTTTTGTTAATTACTTTTAGACTAATTTTGCAAAGCTTATCATATTCAAGATGTAAGGATTCATCATCTAACGATGAACTACTATAATATAGAGATTCGGAACATACCTCGTTGGAGTCTTTTGCCATGAGACAAATTTCTTCATTCTCCTCCTCACTCATTCCCCATAAGCCACTTACGAATGCCTTTTGTTCGTCTTATTTGGGACACCCACTAATGAAGTGATTTGGATCCCCGCATTTGAAACACTTGCATTCGTCCATCACTTTCTTGTCGTTGTTGCCTTTCCGCAACCCTTTCTTGTCGTCATAAGGTTGCTTGACAAATCTTCCTTTTCTCCGAAAGAACTTCTTGAAGTCCCGTACCGCCATTGCAAACTTGATGCAGGTTTTACTGACCAGGTCTTAATATTTATAGTGTCTCGCTATACCTATGGTCTACCCTAATGCACTAACGGGCAGTGTACCCGGTCATGTGTAGTGTAGTAAATGGTAAAGCCGAGGTCGTCCCAAGAGCTATGTGTGCTGGATTATTACTAAGTCTAGTGTCACAGATTAATAAATGTTTCAATAGGGAATTAATTAATTAAACTACTAATGCGTAATAAAATAAAAGGTGTAAATGAGAAAAGAGAGATCAATATAGGAATAGTGGTGCTAACCTAGTCAATCATCCTAGCTAGTTATATCTACGTCTACCTACTTCCAATTACTCTGTGGGGTCAAATTCGAGAGGACAACATTTGGTCAATTCGCCCTAACCTAACAGGAAAGATGCCACCACGAGAAATCAAAGCACCGCCATAAGTCATGTTATTCTCGGTCCCCTAAGACAAGTCATTAAGTACCGCTACATGCTAGATTCTAAATAGTGAGTGCCCGGCCGTTAGGAACTTAGACACTACAACCCCCCAGTTCTTAAGTTCATCCAAACGATAGGTGATCAGTTGGTCAAATCGCACAAGTAGAAAGGGTCGTCAGTTGGTCATATCTTACCCTTCCCGTCTCAGTCCGCTCACCTAGGGTCAGTTGGTCATATCTCCTAGGCAATTGGCCTCTACCGCCATTCAAAACTACCGAACCAGGGGTGACTACCAAACAACTATGCATGCATACACTTAGAAATAATTGTGTGGAAGTAAAGGTAAACGCAACAAAAAATAATTAGGAATATAACTAGGCTAGCACCAAAGGGTGCTTAGCCGCTCATATTAATCATGCAAACCAATTCAATATTCAAAGGTATGAAATACATGAATTAAAAGTAAAATAAATATATAATGCTAAAGCTTATCGTGAATGGGTGACTTCTCCCTTGGAAATGTACCAGACGCCCCCTAGACTGCTTGAGCTTTTTCCCACATTCTAGAGTTGTGTGTGGAATGGGATGCTTTGAAATGAATTGCGGGGTATTTATAGGCCAGTCTCGGGTTACTACGAACCAATAGAGGAGTTACGCAGTAACCTTCTATTTCTTCACAAATGCACTAGATTCGCTAGTTACGGCGTAACCTTATAAGTGGTTACGCCGTAGTCTTCAATAAACTCGGTTACGCAGTAGTGATGAAGTAGTTACGGCGTAGTATCACGTGTGGAACCTTTTTGACCTAATGGAGTTACGTCGTAACCTTTGGGAAGAGTTACACCGTAACCTCTTAATAAGTTGGACTTCTCGGGTCGTTTAACAGTTACGTAATGAGACGAGTTACTGCAACTTTCCAAAATAGGCATATTGTGATAAATCTTTAGTAATGTTTCCATTTCCGCGCCTCTTTAGCTCCAATGCTCGTAATTTACCTGAAAGTGGAAAACAATGGAAAACAAGCGTAAATCCATATAAATGATATAAATAACGAGCATTATCTGGGGAAATTGATACTTAATATTCGTGACTATTTGATGTTATCAAATATCCCCACTTGAACTCTACTTGCCCTCAAGTAGACCTTATTAGATAGATTCCTAAAACGATATCTCCCAAAACCTAGAAAATATGAGTTTACAAATCCTTTATGCTAGAATAAAACAAAGCCGAACACCTCACGAAGGGGAACAAACACTCAAATCTCTCAACTATTCTAAGTGTCAATTTCGGGTGATCACTCAATCGCACAGTCATAGCATGTATTCTATCATAAGCTTGGCGGTTACACAATCTCCACCACTAGAGTTAAGGGCTAAACAATTCTCGAAGGCAATATGGGTAGACCCGACAAAGGTTAAGGGGTGACTCGTCATTACTAACATGTCACGGCGAAGTGGACAAAATCAATGATACATGACCAAATCCATGGCCAAGACACCAAAGATTGCTCGCTGCATCATCTAGACACGCTTCATGACTAAAGGGTAGGATAAGACATGGGATATATAATTGGTGTAAAATGAAAAATAAGCAGGTAGTCTAAATCTATAACTAAGTCATCACCACTTACCGTCCGCCCAAAGTTCAAGCTTAGAATTCTAGAGACCGGATCATGAAATGCAAGGTAGATGCGTCATTAGTGGATGTCGTGATGGGCACACTACCTTTTCTTCTTCTGTTGGCAAAACCACCAACCCAATCTTCAAATGTGACCGAGGTGGCCTCCTCATACTAATCAATAAAGCTCATACTATGTTTATACATCGACTTTACAATATCATAACTCAATCAACTTCTTCTTTTTTTCTTTTTTTTTCGAATCATCATTTTTTTTTCAACATAACATAATAACATAATATCCCCCCACTTGAGATGAACAATGGGAATTTGGGGGGTCTTCAATGATCTTCATAATTGTTGTCGATGAAAGGGTGATTTCCAAACCTTTCCACTCGAACCTTGAATTTAGGAAAATGATGACTCCCACTATACAGGTAGGTAATGTAAATACTATCAACAATTATTTACAAGGGGCTCTAAAAAGTCATGCAACAATTCACATAGACTACAAATGGTAGGTCAAGCTTGGGTGATAATCCTATAATATTGCCTTCTAAAACTAAAAAGTCCAAATACATCGAGCTAACTCAACATACCTCGCCTATGGTCTTGAAATGATGCAAAAGCCAAGTTCTAAAGTTTACAAGCTACCCGACACCTCATAATTTGGTGGATTTGGGGTAAAGTATTGGAAACGGATAGGCTAATCTCACCATGTAATGTCAAGGGTTGTATGTGCTCGGCTAAGGTCTAATCTAGTTAGGTTCGGAAAAACATGTCAAAAAATGGCATAATTTTTCAAAATAAACTATAAAAATTAGGGCTTAAATAAAGTTCAAGAGATAATTCTACTCCCGCCCCCCACTTGAATTGTACAAAGTCCCTTTTGTACTAGGCATTAAAATAAAGGTGAAGAGAAAGGTAGAATTAGAGTGAGAACTTCCTCGAATTTGTTCCAAAAGAAGAAGGCCCACGAGAAAGAACCGTGCCTTCATTTAAGCGTCATGAACAAACTTCAATCCCTGAAATCACAATACCGACAAGCATAATTCTAAAAAGAGAAAATAAAATAAAATGAAAAACAAACCTAACTCACTTTCGTAGGAATCACGGTTGCATTTAGCGAATGCAACAAGCCTTTTAAACCACTTGTTGTCCCAAGTGGACGAGTGAAGTCTCGTGAGGGTTTACAGGGAACACACCCACAAAGTTCATTTAAAAACTAATACAAGGTTATTGTGTTTTAGAATGAAAGAATTAAAAGAGGTTACGCCAGAACTCCTATGAGGGAGTTACGCCGTGAATCGGCAGAACCTGATATGAGCCGTAGCGGTAGTTACGGCGAAACCACGAGATGGTACTAATACTGAATTGATAATGCTAAGACTCACGCTAAAAAGTTGGTTACCGGCATCACCAAGATGAGTTACTACCAGAATCCTCCGTGATCAAGAATCAGAAGTAAAAGAATTAGTTCCTCGCTCGCAAGAATGGTTAGAAAAACACAAACCCAACAAAAAGAAATAAAACAAAGGAAAGGGATAATTCGGGTTGTCTCCGAGAGCACTTTATTAACGAAGTCTTTAAGACTCAGAGTCAGCGCTACCAGGTGCTTGTTCGTCATCTCTCAGGACCGGCAATTCCATGTTGAAGCCAACATCAAATTATCATCCCGTTTGTATCCTTCTCCAAGTTCTAAACACCCTAAGTAAAAAAATTTGATCTTTTGGTAGGGGTGATCAAAACCTTTTGCCTTATCTTCTTCACACTAATAGCAACGGTCGAGCATAACTTAATTGTTTTTAGTCCAATTTTTAAAATTTTGATAAATTTGGCATTTTGAAAACAGCTTTATCATCGCCAATCTTTAACCAAACCATCCTTCCTTCTCGCTTTTATCAAGCCCATATATTTTAAAGGGTTTTCCGAAAATTACCCTAGTCATATCTAACATTTAACTCGCTAACATCATACAAAAACACAAAGTCGACTAGAAACGAGTGAGTTCCTACAAAAACACGTATGTTTGTTGCTATCCCGAGAAGTTGTTTTGTAATCAAGCTCCTTTTCCATAACCTGGTTGTAGCATTCCTTAGAGATGATGTTGACTGGGGATTCTGTGTCGATAAATGGGTGAAAATCAATGAACCCGATTTTGCATGAGATTTTCAGATAATAGAGATTTTCTCATAAAACTGTGGTTGGTCCGATTGCAAGAATGTTTTTTCAGAGTTATCTTGCCAATGGGTCATCTCGACGTCACTTGAGAGGTCTTCAAAGACTTAATCCCAAGTTATCCTCTTCCTCAAAATTCACGAAAACATCAAAATCCTTCCCCGAGTCAACCTCTCCAGGATCCGGGGGTCGCTAAGAAACTTTTCTAGAGCTTCACCAAAATTCCCCACTAGGTCAATTGCACACACCTTCTCCGGGGTAGACAAATGTTCATTAGGTCCGAATGTGGCGATTTCTCCATTAGCTTCAAGAGTCAATTTTCCGGCAAAGACATCCACCTTAGTGTGAGCAGCGGGCAAGCATGGTCTTCCTAAAATGACGGTATCCCGTTGTCTTCCTAATGTCAAGAATCACAAAATCTACGGGAAAAGGAATCTTTAATCTTCACTAACACATTTTCAACAATTCCTAATGGCGATTGCATGGATCGATCAGGCATTTCAATTTTCATCTTGGCCGGTTTTAAGTTGCCAATTCTCATACGCAAAAACATCGAACGAGGCATTATGCTAATACTAGCTCCAAGATCCGCTGCATGCTACACATGTTTAGGCTCCGATATAGCAAGGGAGAGTAAAGCATCCTCGATCTTTTCCTTTTGTAGCTCGTTCCTCAAAACGCAAGCATATTTCGTTGAGGCGAATAGTCTCATCATAACTTAATTCCTGTGTAATATCATGACGATTAGTATTATCAGAATCATTAGTAGGAGGGTTTACCAGCAAAGTTTGGTCCAAGAGTGATTGTCTTTCCATGTCGATCCGTCGCTTAACCTTTTCCAAAAGGTCAAAGGTTCTTCGAGGATAGTTTCTACAGCTGGACAACTTGTTCTCCCGAGCTGCTAGGTAATCGAGATGGCTTCAACATGAACTAACACTTCTCTCTAATCTCTTTATCCTATCATCGAATTTTAATAGAAGAGACTCAGATATCCACTAATGCTTTATCATCTTTTCTATCCTATCATCGCCTCTTGATTCTTTGATGTAGTCAAGAATTTTTTCTCGAGATTGTTCCCTAATTGGTCTCAAATACACTTTTTAACCTTCAACCCTACATGCTTCAACTTTTCTTTCCAACCTTCGCTTTCAAAATTTCCTCGAATTGTATTCTTGCTTCGTTATTGTCTTCATTACCTTATGATCGGTTATCTCGTCCGCACTGTATCCATGTGCCACTTGTAGCAATGTTTAGAAATCAATAATACATTCCAAGGCCCCATCAGAGTCATGCTAGGAATAGGTCTTGGTGAATCGAGAATTTCTCGTGTTTCGCATTAATCCCACGATAGAAGACGTATACGATCTGATGTTTGTTTAAATCATGAGTAGGGCATCGATAGAGAAGCTCATTAAATCTATCCCATGCTTGGTACAAATGCTTCTTCTCCAATCGAACGAATTGATAGATTTTCCAGAAGCTTAGCCATTTTTAAGGAGGGCAAAATTGTTGGATCTAACTCCTTCTTAGTTTTCCCATGCTTCTTTACTTTCATTAGGAAGTTTGTTATACCATCTTTTAGCCGCTCCAGTGAGAGTCATAGAAAAATCCTTGCATGATCGAATAACTTGGAGTACCCCCGACGTTGAAAAGAGAGGATGTGGAGAACTTCTTCACGGATCCTGAACGCCCTCATCTTCGCCTCCAAACTTAAGCTCATGTAACTCTTGAATAATATGATCCGATGGAGTATTTTTCGTAGGAGAATCCTGAGTGAAGCTTCGTGGCGCTATCGCTTGGTCGGTCCAAATATCGCTCCATAGTTAGGTCATCGATATTATTTTCATTGATGACTCTCGGTTCCGGTCCAATTTGTCCTGACTCAAAATGAGAAGATGTTGTGAATAGGAACCGGAGAATAGATCTTCCTTTTTCAAATTGCTTCCAGTCAACAAATGAGGTAGCCGAAAGAGCCTAGCTGTAAAGTCTTGTATCCCCATATTCGAAGAAAAAAAAACGAACTTAATATGAAATCCTAAAATACCGCAAATGCGCAAAAACTTGATGCAGGTTTTATCACTGTGTCTTAATATTTATAGGTCTCGCTATACATATGGTTCTACTAATGCACTAACGGGCAAAGGTAAACCGGTCGTGGTAGTGTAGTAAATGGTAAAGCCGAGGTCGTCCCAAGAGCTATGTGTGTTGGATTATTACTAAGTCTAGTGTCACAGATTAATAAATGTTTCAATAGGGAATTAATTAATTAAACTACTAATGCAGAATAAAATAAAAGCAAGTAAATGGGAAAAGAGAGATAAATATAGGAATAGTGGTGCTAACCTAGTCAATCATCCTAGCTAGTTATGTCTACGCCTACCTACTTCCAATTACTTCAGGTGGGGTCAAATTCGAGAGGACAACAATTGGTCAATTCGCCCAAACCTATCAGCAAAGATGCCACCACAAGAGAAATCAGGTGCACCGTCATAAGTCCTGTTGTTCCTGGTCCCCTAAGCCAAGTCATTAAGTACCGCTATATACTAGATTCTAAATAGTGAGTGCCCGGCCGTTAGGAACTTAGACACAACACCACCCAGTCTTAAGTTCATCCAAACGATAGGTGATCAGTTGGTCAAATCGCACAAGTAGGAAGGATCGTCAGTTGGTCATATCTACTCTTCCCGCCTCATCCACTCACCTAGGGTCAGTTGGTCATATCTCCTAGGCAATTGGCCTCTACCGCCATTCAAAACTACCGAATCAGGGCTGACTACCAAAGAACTATGCATGCATACACTTATAAATAATTGTGCGGAAGTAAAGGTAAACGCAAACAAAACAATTAAGGAATCATAACTAGGCTAGCACCAAAGGGTGCTTAGCCGCTCATATTAATCATGCAAATCAATTCAATATTCAAAGGTACGAAATACATGAATTGAAAGTAAAATAAATATAAAATGCTAAAGCTTATCGTAATGGAGTGAGTTCTCCCTTGGAAACAGCTCCGACGCTCCCCTAGACCTGCCTTGAGCTTTTTCCCACGCTCGAGAGTTGTGTGTGGAATGGGATGCTTTGAAATGCCGATTTGTGGGGTATTTATAGGCAGGTCCGTTACGGCAGAACCAATAGAGGAGTTATACCAGAACCTTCTATTTCTTCAGAATGCACTAGATCTGCTAGTTACGCGGTAACCTTATAAGTGGTTACCGTGAAGTCTTCAATAAACTTGGTTACCGTAAGTGATGGTAGTTACCGTAAGTATCAGCGCGTGGAACCTCTTTTGACCTAATGGAGTTACGGGTAACCTTGGGAAGAGTTACGTCAGAACCTCTTGATAAGTTGGACTTCAAGGTCACGCAATAGTTACGGCGTAATGTGAGAGACGAGTTACACCGTAACTTCTTCAAAATAGGCATACTGTGATAAATCTTTAGTAATGTTTCCATTTCCGCATCTCTTTAGCCCAATGCTCGTAATTTACCTGAAAGTGGAAAACAATGAAAAAAGCTAAATCCATATAAATGATACGTAGTATAAATAACGAGCATTATCGGGGGAAATTGACACTTAATATTCAGGACTATTTGATGTTATCAAAACTCTTCATCATCACTTTCCGAATATGAGGTTTCTTCATCGCTTGAGACTTTCTTGGCCTTTAAGGCAAGAGATTTGTGCTTCTCTTTATTTTCCTTTGAAACTTCGGAGTCTTTAGCGAGGACGAGCTCATAGACTTTTAGGTTACCTATGAGTTCATCAAGAGTGAGAATTGACAAGTCTTTGGATTCTTCGATAGCCGTCACCTTTGGTCTCCATTTTGATGGAAGCGCCCTTAGAAATCTCCTGACATGATTACGACTAGAAAAAGACTCATCAAGTGGTTGTAATGAAGTAATAATAGTATTAAAGTTAGAAAAAGAATTATCTATACTATCCTCATCCAATATTGAAAATTGTTTATATTGTTGAACAAATAAATCAATTTTGTTGTTTTTAACTTGTTGATTTCCTTGGTGTGTTACAACTAAAGAATTCCAAATTTCTTTAGAGGTTTTAAGCATAGAAATTCGTTCAAATTCCTTTTTAGGTAGGGCATTGTATAAAATCATTTTTGCCTCACTATTTTTGGAAAACTTTTTCTTTTGGTCATCGGTGAGATGATCATGAGAAATGTTTACTTCGTTGCCGGTTTTATCATCTTAATCACCTTCAACGATAATATACCAAAGATCTATATCTTTTGATTTCACATAAGTTTCAAATCTATTTTCCAATAAATAAAACCAATAGTTTCAAGTAATAGAGGTCGTTGCATAGATTGCCCTTCTCTATAATTTTCAAAACTCATTGTGATCGAAATGTTTTTAAAACACGATTTACTTTAAAACTTTTGTAAACCTTGCTCTTGATGCCAATTGTTGCCTTAACTCCCCATAATCATTGGAGGCCGGTCATTTCTTGATATTAACTTGTTGGGAACGTTTTTGGCCAGTTGAACAAGTTTCTTTGGCTATATATTGAACCTAGTCTTAGTTTACTAGGTGTGACACAACCAAAAGTGTAATAGTTTACACCAAAACTATTACTAACCATTTTATTCATCCCAAAAGTTTAGTACTTACTGTAAAACGTTCAGGAGGGTGGAGAGAGCAATTCTCATCCATAGTTTTGGTAATTTGGAGTTATACGGTGAATCTAGGTGATTGAAGCCACGAATTCTAGTTCTTGTAATCGCAAAAGTTTAGGTATTCTATGAACTTTGTTATGGATTTCTATTCTCTTGAGTTATTGGAATTACCTTGTTATTTCTTGTGTTTTGTTATTATTATCATGGAGTAGTTTTGGATATACTTGTGTGTTGGGATGTAGGAAATCATACTAGTGTTCTCATATGTGATGCATGTATATATGATCTTGTTTAAATGAGTTTGTTGGAAAAATACTAGTCTTGGTTTGAGTTGTCGGTTCTCTTGTGTTTTATTCCAAAAAGTTGAGTGACAAACTAGTATGGGGATATGGTGATTGACAACCACCATGTTTACTTATTAAAACAAGACTAGAAACATTTTCATCACGAAAGGTCAAAGATTCGTAAGAACGAGTTTAATAAGAACATGTTACAAACAAATGGATTTTCTAAAGGATAATCATTAGGATAAGGATCGAAAGGATTACCTATATGTTTTTGTTCTTAAAATGATTTTACAAACATAAACCATTGGTTGGAAATCATTTGCTTATGATTTGTGCATCACATCAAGAGTTTACACCAAGCCTTCATGAACACTATCTATGATTGCCTATAGACTACACACAAGTATATATATTTCTTATTATTGAATTTCACTATAACCCTCACTTAAGAAGCCTTGACAAAGCTTTCCTTGCTTCAAATCTTTTCTAGAAAACAATTTCGAACACAAAATCCCTTGGGACGATCTCGACTTACCCAACTTTGCTATCGCGAACCAGTATACTTGCTCGTATGTGTTTATAGTATTAAACGGTTAAATCGTGTTTATAAATTTTTAAAACTTGCACCACGGTAACACATCAAGTTTTTGCCACGCGTGGATTTTATTTCCATTTTGATTGTGATTTTGATTTAAGCAATTTGAGTTTGTTCAATTTCTGTAAAATTGGTAGTTTTGAAATTGAATCTAGTGAAAAGATAGAAAAAAAAAGTTGGTCAAAAGATAACCGATCTGTTGCTTCCTGCAACCGATCCGTTAGTGCTACTTGATTTTGCATTTTGATTTCATAGTTTAAGTTTATTTAGTGATTTGTGACTTTGTGTTATAGTTTCTAGATTAATTCTTGTCATTTTAGATTTTTTTATAGATTATATCTTTGGTTGTTAATGTTTTCTTAGATTTTTAATTTTTCTTTATTTTAGTTATTCTTAGTTTATTAATTTTTAGATTAATTCTTGTTTTAATTCTAATGATTAGATAATTAATTTTCAGTTTTTATGGTTTAGTGATCTCAATGAGTAATTTGAATGGAGTAGTTAATATAGTTTTAATTTTATAGCTTAATTAATTAAGTATTAATAAAGTGTAATGAGGAGTCTTAATTATTTAAGAATTTTAGTGCACTTAATAGTTTTAATTTTAATTAATGTTCAGTTTTTTTTACATAAAAATAAATATATATATATATATATATATATATATATATATATATATATATATATATATATATATATATATATATATATATATATATATATATATATATATATATATATAAATATATATATATATATTTGGTATCGATCTAACCGACGGTTGCAACCCGCAACAGATCCTTAGACATTTGGTCAAGTAGTTTACCACCAATGAATAGAGCCAAACCGATCCGGTTGGAGCTCGGTAAAAAATTTCTAATTTTTAGATTTTGAGTTTTAGCTTATGTTTTTAGATTTGTTAAGTGTCTTTACTTGCTTAGTATATGTTTCTATAGTTTGCTTTTGTTTTTACTAACTCTAACGCTAATGATTCGAATTTTTGTTTTTGTTTTGTTTTGTCAAGTTTAGCTAGTTAGTATGGATAGTTTGAGCGAATTGAATACCTTCGTAATTGGATGAAATGTTCAAAGACACCAGAAGTTCATTGGAAAAGATTGGAGGTATCTTAGAAGGAAGTAAGAAAGATTTGGGAATTGATACGGTTAGTATGGAAGAAACGGGTGAAAACAAAGTTCAACTTCCTAAGAAGGGAAGAGTTGTGGTACTCACACAAGCACCTTTAATGGAGTATGATTCGCCACTAATGAGGTTCGGAACACCTTGTAGTGTAGAAGGAGTGAGTGCTTAGGACGCGCAACTTAACATGGCTTATGGAGAAAACTACATTGTGGAGAAAGTTCTTGATCAAATTGGTCATGTACGTTTGGATTACGAAGCATACGGAAGAAGGATGGTTAAAAATCTTAAGGTTAACATTCAGGGTCACATTTTTTAAACATATTTTGTTGTCTTAGAAGAGGGGAATGCGGATGAGCCCAATGTATGTTTTGGGCGAGACTTTCTTGTAACGACCAAGTGCCAAGTTGATTTTGCTTTGGGAGAAATGAGGATCAATATCACCGATTTGGAAGAAGGAAAAGGAGTGAACGAGATGCTTGTGGAGTTATGTGCTAATATGGAAGAGGAAGATGTGGAAGTAGTAAAGATGGGGAAGGCAAATAGGAAGAAAACCTCATCCAACAAATTAACTCCAACCACATCCACCAACAAAAATGATTACACACCTTCATCACCTACTACATCAAACACTTTCAAACCTTTAACCGACGAACAAAAAGAAGCTATTTTGGAAAACCTTGAACAAAAGTTTCTTGAGCTAAATGAGAAGAAGCCGGTAATTGAGGTACTACAAGATTACGTTCTCTACCGTAAGAAATTAGATGCGGTGATGCTAGCAAGAGCTAGATTGGAAGATAAGAATCTATCGGAGGAGGATAGAGATAGGATTTTGTTTAGAGGTATGCCACGGAAGGAGAAAGATCCGGGAAATTTTGTTTTGCCAATAAAAGTGAATGGGACTACACCAGTTTATGCCTTAGCCGATACGGGTTCAAGTGTTAATGTTATGCCCTATCCATTGTTTAAGACGTTGGGTTTTAGTAATCCGCAACCAAATCATTCGAAGCTTACCATGGCGGATGATTCCCAAGCGAAAGCAATGGGAGAGGTGAAAAACGTAAGAGTTCAAATTGGTTATCAACCCTACTTGGCTGATTTTCTAGTCCTAGACATTCTGGTGGACAAGAGTTTACCATTTCTATTAGGAAGACCATTCCTATGAACATGTGGTGCAATTATAGACATGGGAAGAGGTACGATGATTATTGATGATGGGATCTCAAAACAAACATATTATCCCAAACCAAGGGGACCAACTTTGGAATTCATGGAGGAGTTAGAATTGATGGAAGCGGACAAGGACTTGACTTGTTTCGAAGTAGGACGTGATATCTAAGGAAACCCGATGTATGGACCATTAGCTCCACCTTATTTTGATATTGAGGATGAGATGGAACGTGCATTAGTGGTGGAAGCATTTTATAAACCATTCAAAAACATCCTAGTCTACAAGAAGTTAACCGATTTCTTAGGTTCTTACCAAGCAACTCAAGAATTTGGAATGGAGACCTTGGGCCTACAAGGATGGGAACACGTCACCGATATATACGATGGGAGAAGATTCATAAGAAAGTTCAAAACTTATGAAACATACCGTGAATTGACCGAGAAATTTCTAAGTGAGGACATCCTAAGACAGGAGTATTTCGAGGAATTTTAAGGAGATACAAGGCACCATAATAAACAAGCAATTGTTTGCTTGAATTTCATGAACTTCTTTTTAATTTTATGCATTTAGGATTTCTTGTTTTTCATTTCAGTTTTATCTTTATTTTTATTTTTATTTTTATGTTGAGGTTATTTGGTTAATGCATTATGATTATGAGTTTTAGTTGAGTTTGGTTTTAGTTTATAAGTATGATGATTTTAGTTTTGAGATTGGATGATTGTTGAAATTTCCAAATGGTAGATGAATGTTGTGTGCTTCTTTAACAGGATTTTTGAGTAAAAATTGTTGCTTGGAAGGTAAAATGCCTAAGTAACGGAAAAATGCAAATTTAGCAAAAATGCAAACCGAAACGGTTGTGTCCATGACTGAACCGGTTGCATATAAGTATATATACCAAAAATTCACTTTTTCCAAAAAAACACACACACACACTAATCCTCCAGCTGGGTTTTGCAAAAATTCGATCAAGAAAAGCTAATTGAAGGTTGTTTGAGTTGTAAGAGATCATCATGGCACCCAAACAAGTAAGCATCTACATTCAATTAACTCAATTGAGGTTTAATTAGAGCATTTGATTCGAATTGCATATTAGGTCACTGATTTGGGGGTTTTTGATATAATTCGAATTAAGTTGTAATATTTTAGGATTAAGTGGGTAATTGATATAGGAATGCATTGCAAAAAGAATTGTAGTGATTGATTCAACATGGAATGAGTATTAGATGATTGAATTTTCGGATTTAATTAGGTTATGCCATTGAATCAAGTTAAGTTGCAATTGGTGATTCCTAGTGGTAGATGATGCGTTTTTTTTAATGAGTAATAGATGCCACATTGTTGATTAGAACTAGTGATTGAAGAGTATAGGTCTTATTTGTTGAGTTCTAAGATGATGAATGTGTGATGATTTGAGGTTTGAAAAACGAATTTAGAGTAATTGAGGATGTAGAAATCATTGATGATGTTAGAATGCAATCTAGATTGGATTGGATTTAGAAAAAATCGAGGTAATGGATTAGAAGGCAAAAGCCTTACGCGAGAATGCAACCGATTTGTTGCGGCCGCAACCGACGATTGATTGGGTCGCAAGGAGTAACCGATTCGGTTGCCCTGCAACCGACTCCGTTCCGTGTTCGTGTTGGATATTTTTGAAATTTTGAAGTGGACCTTAGAGGGTTCCATGGACCTTCCTGTTTTTTCTAACACTCTTATATTGACTTATATTTGTGATTTCTACAAAGAATTGTTGTAGGTAGTTCAAGCTCGGACCGGGCCCAATTAACCCGATTGTTATAAAGTTTTGCCAAAGGAACGAGAGGAAGAAAGTCAAGTATAGCTTGAAGACGAAAGCAAATGCCAACCTAAAGTTCAAAGATCTCATCGACGGGGAGAAACATGCTTTCCGGGAACGATTGTCAAAATTGCAAAATAGGACATGTTTGGTTTCGAGGGTGATTGATTGGGATTTGTTTGAAGAATATGATTGTGAAGAGGAATTGCGAAAAATGATGCGGACATCTTATGTGTATCCGGTGGATGGGGATTCGTTCGATGATTTGTCATGGGAAAGAGCATTTAACATTAACGAAGAGGTCTATCGAGAATGGTGTATGGAGTTCTTTTCAACCATGTATTTTGAGAGAAAGGTGAATGTTCGGAACTTGGTGGAGCAAGCTATGATGTTGGAGGATCGTCATCAGGAGTTGGAGGAAAGAAGAAGAAGAGGAGAGTTCGTTCGGAGATTGTGGACGAGAATTATGTAACCGAGAGTGATGATGATGATGAGTATGATGATGAAGAAGGTGACGAGATGAGCGAGGATGACGAGTGATCGTGGATCATTCTTGATTTGTGGTTTCAAAGACAATGGTTATGATGTGTTAAACAATATTCTCTCTATCTTTTAACTATATTTTTAGGATGATTATCATACTTTGTTTTATTTTTGTTTTAGTAGCATTTGGATTGTTTTGTTTGGTTTTGTTTGTGTATTGTGTATTGCGCTTTGTTTTTTGCAGGATGGATGTGTCGGAACCTTATTGATGGTCAAATATTTGGAGTTGGATAACTCACATGCTTTCTTATGACCCAATATGCGATGCATATTCTATCCCGTGGTATCTTTTAACTATTTCTTTTTCCCATTTTCTTTACTTTGAAGTTCATTTTATTACATTGAGGACAATGCAAAACTTAAGTATGGGGGAGGGAAGAAAATAGGAAAAATGATACGCATTTTTAATTTTTTAGCTTTTTATTTTAATTTTCTTAGATAACTTTTGGATGCAAGTAATTAGAAGGAATTCGCCCTTGATTGTCTAGTTATTTTCACACATTATTGATATATATTAAAAAACAACTTGGGTATTTCAATGGTAAAATGAGGTTTTTGAAAAAATTTTGATTTGAACAAAATTACAGAAGTAATTCATTTTGGATTCGATAGCATTTTCTAGCGCGCATTATAGCCCTTTTTCCACTTAATTGTGAGGTTTCTTTTTGTATAAAACACATATTTTGTTTTATATTTGCTATGAGTGTGCCAGTGATTATGTCGATTCTAGAACTTGTACTAGTTATACATTACGGTTAAAATCACTCTCGAGTGATAAAAATATGTTCAAGTGATAAGAGGCATCGTAGGATTTAACCCAAATGGCCTTCCATTTTACATCTAATGATATATTAGCTAACCACATTGGTTAGTTAACCACCCTTATATGGACCCATTTGTTAGTGCTCATCTTTAGCACTAGATACCCGTAGTTACACCCTTTGAGCCAATCTTTCATTTGTTAAATCCAGAAAAATACAAAAAGATTTTACACTTTAAACTTTAGCCAACCCTTGTCATGTCTATTGGTTTGTTGCTAGTTGTTTGGAATGTTGGATTGTTTTTGATGATTATGAAGAAGCTACACTTTGTTTATAGTGTGTACCATTCTCCAACAAAGATGAAGGAGACGTCTTTCTCATTTGTGTTTTTTTTTTTGTGGTGTATGCTTACACTAAGTGTGGGGGAACTTGTTAAAAAAAAGATATTGATTAGCCAATGAGCTAAATTGAGTTATACATATTTGTGGAGATCGATATATGAAGAGGAAAAGTAATCATTTACGGGATTGAGGTTTGCATGATGGCTAGCAACATGGAGGTTTAGACTTGACTTTATTTTCTTTTAACACCAATTTCATAAACCATCCCATGCCTTATCCATACCTTTTATAAACCCGTAACCTTAACGATATAACCCGAATAAAAGCCCTCTTTGATGAATTTATTTTCTTTGTTTTGATACTTGTACAAGCTTATGGTAAAAAACATTGATCATGACTAGGCATTGAGTGATTTACATATACCCACCAATATATGAGTGTTGAGTGAATTCTTAAAATCATTCGTGAGGTGTTCTAGTTATGTTATCTAAAGTGTTTGGTTCATTTTTAAAGTTTTTCACATATTAAAAAGCAAAATTAATGATTATCTCCTTTGGGATGATTGTTAAATTTTTGGAACCACGGTGTCAAGACCATTGAAATCAATCTTTGCAAATGTTAGACCTACTCGAGGGCGAGTAGAACTTAAGTGAGGTGGAATTTGATAACGCCTAAAATGAACATGTTTTTAGTAGCGTTATTGTTTGTTTTGTGCATGATAATCGGCTATATTTACTCATAACTGTTGCAAAAGTGCAAAAGATGCGTATTTTGTATGTATATGTAGCCGGTATCACGAATGATGAAGAAATGAAGTTTTTATGCACATTTGGAAGATTCCCAAGGAAGGAAGTCGAGCAAGGAAGCTTTTGGACTCAATGATTAGAAAGCGCAATGATTTCTAAGTATCTACAGAAGGAGAGATCAAGTTTTGCCTTGGAAATCATCAGCGAGAGCAAAGAATGAGGCGTATAACAAGAAAGTCAACAAAAAGTCAAATCAGCAACACCCAACCGATCGGTCGAATCCGAACGGATCCGGCTGGGCAATTGGTTAAACGGCAACCGATCCGGTTGCCGCAAACCGATCCTTGCATGGGCTGCAGTTACACAAAGTTGCATTTATTGTTGCCTTAACTCCCCATAATCATTGGAGGCCGATCATTTCTTGATATTAACTTGTTGGGAACGTTTTTGGCCAGTTGAACAAGTTTCTTTGGCTATATATTGAACCTAGTCTTAGTTTACTAGGTGTGACACAACCAAAAGTGTAATAGTTTACACCAAAACTATTACTAACCATTTTATTCATCCCAAAAGTTTAGTAGTACTTGTAAAACGCTCGTGAGGGGTGGAGAGAGCAATTCTCATCCATAGTTTTGGTAATTTGGAGTTATACGGTGAATCTAGGTGATTGAAGCCACGAATTCTAGTTCTTGTAATCGCAAAAGTTTAGGTATTCTATGAACTTTGTTATGGATTTCTATTCTCTTGAGTTATTGGAATTACCTTGTTATTTCTTGTGTTTTGTTATTATTATCATGGAGTAGTTTTTGGATATACTTGTGTGTTGGGATGTAGGAAATCATACTAGTGTTCTCATATGTGATGCATGTATATATGATCTTGTTTAAATGAGTTTGTTGGAAAAATACTAGTCTTGGTTTGATTTGTCGGTAAAACATGTTTTAAGAAAAAGGACCGAAAGGATTTCTCTTGTGTTTTATTCCAAAAGGTTGAGTGACAAACTAGTATGGGGATATGGTGATTGACAACCACCATGTTTACTTATTAAAACAAGACTAGAAACATTTTCATCACGAAAGGTCGAAAGATTCGTAAGAACGAGTTTAATAAGAACATGTTACAAACAAATGGATTTTCTAAAGGATAATCATTAGGATAAGGACCGAAAGGATTACCTATATGTTTTTGTTCTTAGAATGATTTTTACAAACATATACCATGGTTGGAAATCATTTGCTTATGATTTGTGCATCACATCAAGAGTTTACACCAAGTCTTCATGAACACTATCTATGATTGCCTATAGACTACACACAAGTATATATATTTCTTATTATTGAATTTCACTATAACATCACTTTTTGAGGAAGCCTTGAAAAAGCTTTCTTGTTTCAAATCTTTTCTAGAAAACAATTTCGAACACAAAATCCCTTGGGACGATCTCGACTTACCCAACTTTGCTATCGCGAACGAGTATACTTCCTCGTATGTGTTTATAGTATTAGACGGTTAAATCGTGTTTATAAATTTTTAAAACTTGCACCACACGTAACACATCACCTCACAACATCGCTTACACTTTTTTAGGTATAAAGCTAAATACTGAGTTCTTCCACGAGGTAGAACCAAACCTATCACAACTATTAAATAACAACTATATGAAATATGAATTACAAGATCTTGCTACAGAAATCTTGTTGATGGACAAATCAATAAAGGACCATTTGCTTGGATGACTTGTAGTATAGCGTGATCTCGCCTTTGAGAAGGACCTATATGAGAATCACAACAAAAGATAGAAGAACTACTAGAATGATCAAATGATCAGAGGTTAGAAGAGTGAGATAATATACGAGAGAGTTGTAAGAAGAAGGGGTGAGTAACAATGAAGAAATGGCTCACTATTTATAGGCACAAAAAGCCTTCTGTCTCACGGTTCTAGCGGATCCCTCACTTGGGGGATCCAGCCAGTGCAAACCTAGGGATCCAGCAGTCTGGGTTATACCAGTCCGAATTTTGGGTTGCAAACCGGGTTATGGGTTATGGGTATGAGCCATGGGTCATGGACTTTGGGCATGGGTAACCAACAAGATACAATGTATCTAGAAAATGGGTCATGGGTCTTGGGTCATGGGTCATGGATAATACCCAACATGATTTCATGCATGATGTCATGCAATGGGTCATAGGTTATGGATTAGCTCCATGAGTATGGGTCATGGGTCTTGGATATTACCCATCCTATTACATAAATTATTACAACAAATAAATTATTACAACATTTTATGCGAATGACCAAATGTATATACTTTACAAAAATAACATGTATGCTTATAATTTTACTTATGATAACTTTATATTTGTTATTAACAAAACATAACGAGATCGCTAAATATGAATAAACTTTTTTACGATTTATTTTGTGTTAACACTATCGTATTTACTAAATAATGTCATTAAGTAAAAGTGATGACATGACACAATTAATGGCCTTAAAACACAATAACACTACATCCAAACACTCTTTCAACATATATTTAACACCACCCATATCATATCACTACAGAAATACCCCATTTCTTCTACCTCAATCCCCACCAACACCCCCTTAACTGCAACTTTTAACGAGGTTATGTTTTAAATTGATATGGTTCCGACCAGGTGCGGAGCCAATGGGGTGGCTAGCGGGTGCTCAGCCACCCCCAACTAGCCTAACTTCTCCGGCTAATAGTTTGAATTTCATGCCATATTTCATCTATTTTGGCATGAGCCAACCCCAACACTTGCAGCTCCGCTATTAAAGAACCATTTATAAGGCAGAGTTTTTTTTTCCCGATGGTTATGTTTGGTCGGAGATGCACGAGCTGCATGTTATGAAAACTGGTTAAGAAGAGAGAGCAAGGTGGAAGAAAGAGGAAATACTAAAATAGTAAAAAGAAATAAATTTTGATGCTCCCTAGTATCTATCCTCACAAGTCTTTTTCCTTGTTTTCAAGATAAGATCTTCTTTTGATGTACTCAAAATTTTAATTTATTACTACTTACAAAATTATTATTGTACTGAACATATCCTCTTTATTAAGCGATAAAAGTACGCTAATAAATATGAAGTATATGCATAATATACATTATATAATTTTCAATACAATGTGACGCGTTTGACCTACTCACGAAAGGTCAAGAGTTTAGACCTCACTAAATACACATTTGGAAGTTGTTAGCTAAATGTTGAAAATATTCACGGATATACGTGCACTACAACAAATTAGCCTTTTGTTCACGTTTTTTTCTTCACACTTTATGAACCGTGAACTTTTGTTTCATAATATTCAGACTTATAAGTGTGCAAAAACAAGTTTGATAAATATCATAAAAACCTTCACACTTTCTATTCTGAAAACAAAAGTTCACACTTAAAATAGTGGGACAGTTAAAAGAAAGGAAAATGTGGGACAATTGGTAGATTGTATAGTGGATTGAGTACAAAAAATGCTTTATTAAATATTTATGCAAGATACTATCATACCTCTATGCTAAATTCACATCAATTTTTTTCAAAGAAACTATTTATTTATATCCCGTATAATTTAATGCATGATGTAACTATGATTTAGGGAATTGGAGTTTAATAATTACTAGTATTTGTGTGTTATTTTTACTGGTACAGTGGTATGTATATGAACATTTTTTTATTTCTTTTTGAAATTGTTAGCCAGAGTATTTCTTTTTAGTAAATAAGTTGCTCTTTAACACAACATAGGTTGTTCTTTTGCTGCAATTTTTACGAAACGTAAGGTGGTTTTGCGCAATTTGAGCTATTTTTTTGTGGACGTTTTTTAAGGTGGTTTTGCGCAATTTTTACGTAACGTAAGGTGGTTTTACTATCTCGAAATTTCCGGCCCCCCCTAATAGAAATTCATGGCTCCGCCCCTGGTTCCGACACCCTCATTAATTATATTAAACTGGGGTCAATCTTACACTATTATCAACAAATCCCTTTTACACTTCTCTCTCTCTCTCTCTCTCTCTCTCTCTCTCTCTCTCTCTCTCTCTCACACACAGCTAGTCATTTAACATTCTTCCGATTTAATTTGATTTAACTTTCCTCCTCAGTTATTATTCCTTGAGTACTTAACTTTAGGACACCTATTCTCGATATAATGTTAAACCTAAGCGGTTTTTTGTTTTTTTATTGCTCAAGTGAGAATCTTTAAACCAATTCTCAATATTAAGACGCAACGTATGAAATTCAAAAGCGGAATTATTAATTAACACTACTTAAATACTAACAATATCAATAACAACAACAATACCCGATTCATTCTAAACGAGGTATGAGAAATATAGAATGTAGACAAATCACACTCTACGTAGGATACTGATTCCATGTGTTTGAACACCAGAAAGTGTTTTGGATTGCTTATTTTTTATGCTTATGCTTTAGCTTAATAAGTACTTTTGGAACTAGTTTTTGGATTTGCTTATTTTATAAAAGATGCAATAATAGTTGTAAAAGTAATAACTTCAATAGAAATTTTCAGTAAAGTTCATTTATGAAAAGTAATTTTAAAATTTAGTTTAATCTACACTATATATAAAATGAAAATAGTCAAATGTTGAAAGTTGAAAATGGTCAAATGTGAGAAAAATGTATAGTGTAATTAATAATTTTATTATAACACCTCACTAGTTACAATGCCCGCGCACGCGCGGGGTTTTTTCTATAAATTCCAATAATTTATTTTTATTTATTAAAAACAAATAGCTTAATTTTTGTTTTAGTTTTGGTTCTTAATATAATTATGTTTGACGTACGTGGTAAAAGTTCATATATGATGTTTTGGTCAATAAATTGTTTTGAACCGTCGAGCAATCTAACGTTTTTTAATGGCAAAAATACATCTGATCCACAATCTAGAGTTGGGCATTGAATACATCTAGATTTTAATCGTTACATTCAAACGGGTTAGGTTGGTCATTATCCATAAATTTGTTTGATGGGTCTTTGTATTCATATGGGTCAGGTTGGATACATTGTTAGGTTCAATTCCAAGATATTCACAAATATATCTTATTGTAAATAGATTGGTATGCTCGCAATTGTGTTTTAGAGTTGTATCAAATGAGTGAGAATGGATAGAAAACTAACCAATACGATTCCAACATTGTTAACATTAACAAAATTAATATATACGGAGTATTACATTGTGGACTGCAATAGTCTATAAATACTTTGGTAGACGTAATATTCAACACTAACCTTATGTGCATTATATGCCATCCTGATGAATCATACTCAACACTTCGTATTGTATCAAGATGTTTGTAAAAAGTTTGGGTAAAATCTAAATGGTAAAGTAGAACAATTTTCACCCGAAATATTCAGTATGTTCTTATAATGACCCATTTTAACGTTATGTCGTTTGATTATTACCTAACTCGTCCATCTTGGCTCATCTAACACTACCTTCAGTCCACTTTATGTCCTATTCTGTCCACTTTTGGATACAATTTTATGTGCTCCTTTTGCTTCTCATAGATGCATATAAGCAGATTATAGAATATGTGTCAAATGACTCATAAATTAAAAATAAAGGCATTCTATGAATATCAATTACACCGATGCTATTGATGTTCCAGGAATCATGCGGTGTCTTTAAAATCTTCAAAACGCATCTTTAAAGTCTGCGAATTTATTCAATGATGGATCACATCCAACTCCATATCCAACCACATCAACTTTACTGCGCAAGCCTGTTGGTCAAATTTCATATTGTCAGTTATTATAAAATAGTGTTTCAGGAGTTTAATTCCAACTAACCACAAAGCGTAAAACCGTAACATGAAGGTTCATTACAACTATCTGTAGTACTTTTTAGGATTTTATTTTAACACCCCCAATTTCGAGATACGCAGCGGAATTCAAATTGGGTGTTACTTCATGGCACAACAGTCATAACAATAGAAAACGATCTCTAAAGGTGTCGTTTTAAAAGATTTATCATTCGATTTATATAAATATCAGAGTTTTACAAAATAGGTCCCAAATGGTTCCATTGTTTACAAAGTACATCAATATAAAGTCTTTGATGTTTTGTGAATAATAAAATATTTATAGCCTTCTTGATCTAGTCCTCGCTCTTCCGTGCCAGCCTCGTACAATATGGACCTGAAATACATGCTTAAAACTGTCAACACAAAGGTTGAGTGAAATTCATAGAGTTTGTTTGATGGTTGAACACATTATGTTGGTAGTGTGAGCTATAGACTCACACCAATAGTTTGAAAACAAAACATATATTATTGCACTAAGCTCATGATACCGAAAACGTTAATAGCTTGTCAATAGAAATTGATATAATAGTTTGCCAGGTCATTGGTCAAATAGTTGCCCGAATAGGTAATTTGCCAATTAACCTATGGTTCTTCAAATAGAGTGCGTTTGTTTACCGGACTTGGTCAAACAAACGGGATTCGTCAATCCCGATAGATCTATCCACATTATTCGCGTTCACCCGCAAGTGATTAATGGTTCATGATAATAGGGACTTAAGTTTGGCAATAGTGGTACTTAGTGCACATAATACATTCAGATAAGCATACAGTTTCAAAGCAATGTGTTCGGTTTAAAATAAAGCATGTATCCCCCCCAAGGGTTTGTAAAACAATTAAGTAATAGAAAGTGGGGCGATGAAATCACCAAGAGTTGATGATATTAACACTCTGTTCCTGAGTATAAAATAGAAAGAAGAGAGAGATGGAGAGGGAATAAAGAGAGAAGTAAAGAGGAGAGGAATTAAAAATTATTTTTTTATCTTGTGTTCCTTAGTTGGAAAGAAAAGAGAAGGATGTAACAAAAAAAGCATTAAAATCAACTTCACTCCATTTCATCCCAATTTGGGAAGTAAATTAGGAGAGTAATTTTGATGTAATTTACTATCATTTACTTTCCTCTCCCCTCCTAAAAAATCTCAGGAACACAATTTATTTTTATTACCATCCCAAACCTTTCCCTTTCATTCCAGAAAATAAACTCGGGAACAAAGTGTAAGTACTTAACGGATGTGATGGATAAGTCAGAAAACTTCTACGTGCAACCTAAAAATGAAATGTTGCGACTTAAGTTTGGAATAATGTTTAAGGAAACATAAACCATCCTATATATATTCCTATGTTGATCATGATGTAGTCAATTATCATTTGATGTTTATAGAAAGATCAAACATATTTAGCTTATAGATATCGTACTACCGTTCGGGCCATCATAATTCAGAGGTTATGCAGTAAACGTTCGAGGAGCTAGGACACTTTAAATCGTAAATCCAGCAACTCGTCGATACGTTTTACTCAAATGAAACCCCTCACATGAAGCTCCCTACTATTGTAGCACTTAGTAGATACAATATATGTTTTGAGTGAAGATTGTCATATAATAAGTTTATCATGTTCTTACAAGTTCTCGTCGTTTCATAAATATGATTACCTTAGTTAACGGTCTTGGGTAAACAAGCCTTAAGGCTTTAGCCATGGCCTTGCCGTGACTTTGGTCTTGACTACCATGGTCTTGAGACTTAGCTTTGACCTTAGCCGTAGCTAGGGGTGGAAACGAGCCGAGCCGAGCCGAGCTCGAGCTCGTTAAGGCTCGAGCTCGGCTCGTTTATATGTATAAAGCTCGAGCTCGGGCTCGAGCTCGTTTCGAGCCTTATACTTTGAGCTCGAGCTCGGCTCGTGAAAATTTTCACAAGCTCGAGCTCGGCTCGAGCTCGACTAATTTTATGATGTTTTGAGCTCGGCTCGTTAATTACATAAAGCTCGAGCTCGTTAGTTACATAAAGCTCGAGCTCGTTTACTACTTTTAAGCTCGTTTATACGTATAGACGATATATACACGTATATAATTCTAGGGCTCGTTTAGGCTCGCGAGCTTACTCGAGCTTTTTGTACAGAGCTCGGGCTCGAGCTCGATTATTAAATGAGCCCAAAATTAGGCTCGAGCTCGGGCTCGAGCTCGTTTAAGCTCGGCTCGTTCGAGCTTTTTACCGATCCGATCCCGAGCTTTTCACGAGCGGCTCGGCTCGTTTACACCCCTAGCCGTAGCCATGATCTTGGCTTATGGCCATTAGGCCTCTTGGTTTGTTTTTAGTTGTGACAAAAGTATAGTTGTGAGACTATATTTACGGCAGTTTCTGTTTTTGAAAGATTATGGCCTATTTATGCGTTTTCAAGGTCCGAGCTTCTTCGCTATTGAAGGAAAACGTCGTTCGGACAACTTTCGTGTTTTAACTTTTTGATGATTCGGACCAGAAGTATCACTTTTAAAACGGCGGAACTCTTAACAGCTTATACATGGCAGTTTTGGCGTTTAGGTTTCGCTAACTTCTTTTGCTTATAACTTTTGACTCGTTTGTCCGTTTCGGGTGATTCAAATTGCTATGTTTACCTTTTTATATTGTCTACCATATTATGTAAGTTAGAAAGTCCATATGTTACTGATTTTAATGGTCTCCATGTGTAGAATATGACTAGTTTACTAGTTTGTTACTTTTATGACAACATGTAAATTAAAACATGTGATTGAGTATATGTACATCATGAATCAACATAGTAACTATATATATAGCATGAAATAGTTAAGATTATGAATAATAAAGATGAGATGATGGTGGTGATAAGTTGCTTACAACTTTTGGCTTTCAATAAGAAAGGAGTAACTTAGTAAGGGTAGGACTTTGATTGATCGCGTAAGACTTCGAATTGAGCTAGCTTTCCACACCTTGGCACCCTTGCAAACTTGAAGAGTTGGTGATGAAGTACTAAGTGACTTGAGTGGATTTAAACTCAAGAAGATCACTTAAACTTGCTAGAGATTTGATGTAGTAGCTTGATCTTTGGAACTTCCTTGCATAAACTTGGAGTTTATAGATCAAATGATGGAAGATGTGAATGTTTTAGGGTATGAACGACCAAAATCAGTATGTGAGGGAGTTTATGAAGTATTTCACTTCCTATTTATAGGAGGGTAAGTTTGGTTAACCATATATTGGGTTAAATATTAACCATGGTTAGGTTAGGACACTTGTAATGATCTAAAGGAAGCATGGTTAGGATGAAGACACCAAGATGATGACTCCCCCCCCTAAGAGGCTGTCATAACATGTGACAATGCTTAGATGATAAGTCTTGATAATATCTTGGTTACGGAGTGAATTTTGGTTCCGTTAAATGCCAACCGTAAATTGTTAAGCCATAAAACGTAAAACCGGGTTTCGTAAAAATACAAAACTTGTAGGAATGATGAAACTCATCATTATACTCCATCTCAAAATATAAAATGGGTGATAAGTCTTATTGGGTGCAAAAACGCTGCTTAAAACTGGAAATACGGGTCAAAAACACGTAATTCGCAGTTTATCGGAAAAGAACAAAATTTCAGGGAAACGACCGTGAATTTATTTAGAGTAGACTAAAATTAGTCTAAAAGTGATATGAGATTTCAAAATGTGGTTTTCGTCATACGTGGGATAACTTAACAGTTATTCGTGAAGTTTAAAAGTTACGCGATTTAAGCAAAAATGTAGAACGTTCAAGGTTAATTTCTTAATGGTCAAAGGAGGAGGGAAATATGTTTGACTTTTCCAAAAAATGTAAAAGTGTCAAAAACATATTAGAAACACAGTGCAGGAATCGTTAAGTCTGGATGTAAGTAGAATTGTTTAAGATGTAAGTTTAGTTTTGTATCACTATTTGAGCTTATTTGGTAACATTAAAATGAAATCCTAAAAATTCTCTAGTTAATTTTGAGAGATCTAAAAATTAATCTGATGCGAGGAAAATTGACAGAGTTGATTTTCGTTATGCGCGTAATGACTAAATGGTGTTCCGACCAAAATGAAACTTTAAGACGATGTTTTCTTAATAACTTTTGCGAAAATAATCTAACGATGGTCGAACTTTCAGGTTATTACTAAAATAATTTATCTTACGAGAATGTGGATTAAAATTTTTACGGATGAATAGTGAAAGTGAATAGTAACTTTTCAAAAATATGAAAAGTAACTCGAAAAATGCGGGTTGTTACAGTCTCACCACCTTAATGGGAATTCCGTCCCGGAATTCAATGTGTGTTATTCGATGTTGAAATGTCTAGGAAAATGAGGGTGTATACGCCAAATTCTAATCTTTGTGTTCTCAAGTTTCTAGTCATAGAATGTATTATGTACCATGTGGCTTAAGTTGATAACCTAAAGGGTTTTGTTAAAATCTTATAGAGTCCAACATACCTAAAGTTTGGCTTTTTTCGATTCTCAAAACGAATCATATCTTATTGTATCGAGGTTATCAATAAAACCTTAATTTCTAACATGGAGTTTTTGGTGATAGTGTGCGGCATGGAGCCTAATTTGTATTTGTATGGTTTCCTTAGTTGTTTCGTGGGTGATCTCTGAACACCTTAGTCCAGCAAATGGTTAACTTTTGTATCATTTATTTTTTAGTGGAACATTAATTGTTGTTTTATAACATAGCAACCTATGATCAAAACAAAGAGTAAATAATAATACAATGTTTCAGAAAACAAACTTTCATACCTTTGAAATTAATTTCAAAAACCTTTAAAATCAATTACAAAAATTGATTCCATAGAATAAATTGTAACAGGTACTCGAGACCACGAGTTGTATCGAGTCGCCAATGATTTTGGTTTTTTTTGGGTTTTTGATTGTTGATTTAGGGTTTCGTTTCAAAGATACTTTGTTATGGAGTTTTTCAAGGGAAAAAAGAAAGAACTAAATGTGAAAGAGTAAGGTTTACCTTTTTTTTCAATGGATATTACAATGTAGCCTTAAAGTATGATAAAATAACATTTTAGTACATGTGTATTTTGTAAATTTCTAGCATATATTTAATAAAAATGAAAATTTAAAATATATTGACAAATAAGGAAATATTTAGGCTTTTTAATTAAAAAAACTTAAAATTAATTATTAATAATAAAAAATTATTACCAAATAAGGAATGAATTGATTTTTTGAAATGAAAAATTCTCACTAGAGGTTTTGTTTTATTATATAAAAGATTATTTAAAAATACAATGATTTATTCACATTGTACAACCAATTAAAAACATATATACCAAATTAAATACAACAATTAAAATACCGTTTATTAAAAAATGCAATAAAATTTTCACAATGTACAAGTTGATGGTACATATAGTTTTGAAAACCAAGCTGAACCAACTGGTTCAACCGAAAACCGGTGTCGCCACCTAATGAAACAACATATGATAAATGTACAACTGCTTATTGCACAGTTTAAAATGTGCAAATAAAAAATAAGAGTGTACAAATCATTAGCCTTACAAAATAGGCCATCTAAACTGCTTATTAAAAACTATTTTTCACCTAAAATAACGCTTTTAAAAACAATCATTTTCTTTCTTTTGGAGACAATGGGTTGCGTTTAAACGGGTCGGGTCAAAGGGGGTTCCAATAAATAACCAACACTGCTCACATCATTTCCCCAAAATCTAGGGCTTGAAGAAAAAAATGGGAGGTGGAGGATATGGAAATGGAACATACAAAGGCGTTCATATTCATCAACCAAAGCGTTGGCATACTGTCACTGGCAAAGGCATGTGCGCCATGATGTGGTATAACCCCCCCTTTTTTCATTTCTTGATTTACGATTTGTATTCATGATTACCAGATTGATTCCTTTATGTGTTATATATGTTTTAATCTTTGTTTTTTAATGTGGGTTTGTCTTAAGTTTGACTTTTTGAGTTTGTCTGACAATAAGATCTGATTGCTAAATCAAGATTTATAATCTTTTAAATGTTTTTGGTTTACTACTCTTTTGGGTGTTGGTGTTAGCTTATTTTCGGGGCCACGAGCTTTATTTCTGCGGCTTATTTTTTGCAAGACCATTTTTTCCGACTTATTTTCTAGTTTTATGTCATGATAATTTCATGAGATTAAAAATGGATGTACGGAGGATAAGCGGAACAAAATAACTGTAAACAATGAAACTTAAGTTTGTAGTGCAAGTGTTCCTTTGTGAAGAAAATGAAAATTAAGTTGATGTGTTGTCGGTTTCTTAATAATACTAATTTTTCATGATTATCCGAATGAGCTCTTTTGATGGGTTATATGAGTTGATCCATGTGTAATGTATGGTGTTAGCTTATTTCATGTAAGCCCTTTTTCTAGTTGTAAGTCGTGATAAGTTCATGGGTAAAAAAAGCATTAAAAAGGCGAATTGCAAAAAATAAGCTAAAACAATGAAACTTAAGTTTGTAGTGTAAGGTCGCTTCTTGAAAATAATGAAACCGTAGATGTGTTGTCGGATTCTTAATACTACTAATTTTTCATGATTATCCGAATGAGCTCTTTTGATGGGTTATATGAGTTGATCCATGTGTAATGTATGGTGTTGATTTTTGTTTGTGATGTGGGTTTATCTTAAAGTTGGACTTTTTGAGGTTCAAATTGAAGGTTGTGTTAGTTGGAATCTAATTAGATCTGATTGGGTTTTTTTCTAATTGATGGAAATTAACGCCTTTTAGACGATGTTTAAGCTTATTAGAATTGGTTTAATTTTTATAAGCTCATTTTCTATGGGCTTATGAGCTTATCTTCCGTATAGGGGGTGTTTTTGTTAGCTTATTTGTTGTGGTTGTATGTAAATTTTGAGAGCTCAAAAAGCCATCTTTTTTCGGCTTATGAGCTTATCTATGTGAGTAATGACCTAAATTAAGTCATAAGCTCATAAGCGGAAAAAAGTGGGCTTATGAGCTTTTCAAAACTTACATATAAACCCACTATGTAAGCTACCACAAACACACCATAAGCTCATATGTCTATAAGTAAGCTAGAAAAAAATGAGCTTATAGAATATAAGCCGAGCCAAATAACCTCGTAAGCCAAAAAGTAAGCTGAAACATGATTTGTAGTTTTACACTTTTCTTTACATTGTTCCACTTTTTTGGATAACATTTGAATATTGAGAATGCAACAACATTTGAACATGTTTTCTAAATATTCAACACTTTAGTGGAGGAAAAAGAACTATTTTTTTGAAAAAAGTTAGAGATGGAAAATTAAAGAAAAGAAAACGCGGTTACTGCCATCAGAATACTTTGGTTGGCTAAGGAGAAATGTGTTGGCATACATACTAATTTAGGGGTAGAAATCGGAAGAAAGTAGAGGTTTGTGCATACTACCTATTGTCTCTGTCAAATATTTAACTGTAGAAGTTACATGTTAATCACATGACTGAGTAGTTACTAACTTACTATGCTAACCACTTTTCCTAGTTCAGTGTACTAGGGGTGAGCATACGACCCGAACGGATCGGACCGACCGAGACCGGAATGGACCGGACCGGACCGACCACATTCGGTCCGGTCCGCGGTCTCGGCTTTTGGGCTAATTCGGTCCTTGGTCCGGTCCGGACCAAAACCGACGAATTTGGGCTAATTTGGCCTTGTTGGACCGGACCGACCGAAGGACCGAGATCGGACCGACCACATTCGGTCTGGTCTCGGTCTATGATTTTTGCCGAAATCGGGTCTTGGCCGGTCCGGTCCGGTTTTTGGACCGTGCACACCCCTACAGGGTACCATGACGCAAGCTTGATAGTTTAGGGTTGTAAAAGTTCTACCTTGCCAAGTTTTATGGTTGCTACAAGCCTACAACGACTTTGTGAAAAGAACTGAAAAGAACGCTTCAATTAATATTATCATCAATATTATTTTCACACCACAAAGTTTTCTCTTGGTTTGGTCCTTATTCTTGGGGTAGATGACTTCCAAGGCAACTAGCTGAAGAATAAACTCCAATCTTCTTGCTTTGAACCGATAATATAAGGGCGTGGTAGTGTTCACCATAGCCGGATATATACTCTACGTGTTAGTTACTCAGATTAGGTGGTTTAACATACCCCAGCACATTAGATTACTTGCTCCACATAGCCTAACTGCAAGATCACGTAGTGTACTCAACAGATAACACGAGGCAGACTCTGGAATACAAGTTTAAGTAAAATGAACAATGTTTCTTAGAAATGGAGGGTTTGCTGGGAACATAATCCCAGCAGCTTGATATTATAATATTAGATGTAATTCAGAATAAAGCTTTTGATAGAGCTTGATATAGAATAAAAGGCCTCTTGGCCCAGTGGTATGTGAGTGGCCCATTAACCTAGAGGTTGTGGGTTCTGGTCTCGTTTGAAGCATGTGAGATAGGTGATGTAGGTTGTAAAAATTTGCTGTTCTAAAAAAAAAAAGAAAAGAAGAGAAAGCTTGATATAGAATAAAGCGTTTGATAGACAAGGATCTGAGATTTGCAGAAGAATGAGCGGCACGATCAAGAACGCGTTGCAATTTCCATATTTGAACCGATTTCCTGAAATGTGTTGAATTTAGAGCAGGATAGGCTGGATTTGTGCAAGTTTGTTATGGAGGTTTTGCTTATTGTACTGTAGCTATCAAACTATCCATAGCTCAACTATTTGCTCTATTTATTGTGCAATTGAGTGCTTTATTCTGCATTTCTGCTTTTGTTGTTACCTTGCTGTTGGTAGCCATATGTATTAGCGTTAAATCTAAATTTGATTCGTTTATTTGGTGCTTATAACAATATAATGTTCAATCATGACAAGCCAGATATTGTATGCAAACAGTTGCAATAATCTAGACTTGCACCATGGCCCTCTTAATAAATTTAGTAAAAGCATAATCCTTACCAGCTACAATGTGTTTCAGGTTTTGGATTCTATATCGGGCTAAGCAAGATGGCCCTGTAGTACTGGTGAGCATCAATTTATTATGTCATATAAGTTTGTTAGATGCTGTTGCGAGTCTAGAATTTTAAAGTGGCTTTGTATATAGTTAAAAAGGAGGCCAGTAAAAATCTGCATTCTGAAACTACTTTTTGAAAGGGAGGGAAAGATGCAACTACTTTTCTCTCTTGAGGGGTGGCGTTGGCCTAATTTTCATTTTTCTCCCCATAAAAAGAATACTTTTATCTTTATCAGTATCTCTTATAGTCGAGGTAGGGCGGTCACTTCTATTCTGATTAGGACAAACTCCCCTGCTTGCATACGGGAGGAAAATTGAAATGAACAAAATACATGGCTACATACACATTAAATCACAGCAGGACAGTATAATTAGTTTAGTATACTTTTAATTTGATTCTTATATTTGCGTAATATAGGGCTGGAGGCATCCATGGGAAGGGCACGGGCATGGACATGGAGACGAACATTAGGTAATTTCTTTTGTTGCCTATGACATACTATGTTGCCACAAGCTTAATCAATTTTTTTTCGCTTTCCTGCTTTTGAGTCAAATCAATCTTGGTTTATACCACTGATTTATATATAGTTGGCTACAAATTGATAATTTTGTCCACCACTTTTACTTTTCGATAAATGGCTACTTGGCTACTTTATGTAGGTACAAAATGTTTAATATATAGGGAAGCCACCAAAGTTAGGCGCAAGACCTAAAAAGGCTCTGCAACTTCGTAAAAGTCAAAGGAGGCCACCCAAACATCAAACCGGTGTTTTATACCAAAATGGCCAAAAGCAAATAAAAAACACCACTGTATAAAATCTGTGTAATGTTAAAACTTTGAAGTATAAATTTGTGGTGGTCAAGAGGTTAAAAAGATTAAATATATTTGGTTGTGAAACTTGACGATGGTGGTATTTAAGGAGGGGAGGGGCAGTGTTTGTATGTGTTAAATTTGAATTCAAATAAGAAGATTCTTATAAATTTTTCAAAATTTGTATTACTTTTCAAATTTAAAATTGAACCAAATGCATCAATTATGTCCAAAGGACATCATTTGAATTCGTTTATGTCCTTTAGATGTTTTAGTAGTCACTAGTCGGGTAACATGATTTGAATTTTTTGCAACTTGGTATACATTTAAGCTATGCAATGCAAGATTATCTCTGGCAGACATTTAAATATATGGTGGGTAGAAAATTATGGAATGAAATTTATCTTTATTAAACGTACTGTAATATTTTAAAATACTTTATAGATTGGCCAAATGATTACTTTTTTTTCTTCATCCTAGCTCATTGATGCTTAAATCTTGATGTTCTCTCTGTTCCGTGTGTGACCGATTTGAAGAAACGCCAGTGGTTTTTATGTTTATTTAAGCTTTTGTGTATTTGATTAATTTTATTCCTAAATTGTATAATTTCTATCAGGTGTCCAGATGATCAAAAGAGACCATAAAACTATCTGGTGATCGGCACTACCTCTGTGTCTCTGTGATACACTCCTTTCCCTTTTCTCATAAATAAAATGAAGACTAAGGTGTTTGTAATCGAGTTGTGTGTAATTCTATACTCATATTGTCAACTTCATTTGCTCTTGTTTGGATGGCGTATTTTGCGCTTTTTAGGCTTGAACACCACCGTCCAAGCTTGTGTCGTGAATTCCAAGTTTCAAGTTTCAACAATTAGTAAACGTGTGCAGTTTTGCGTTACAAGTTTCAACAATTAGAGCACTTTTGGTTCATTGACTGTACCTTTAACAAAGAATGAGCTCTACTATTTACTTTTGGTACAATGGTAATATTCAGTTTGTTTTTGTTGACCAAATTTTGACAAACAACAAACAACGTTTATATGGTAATGCCAATCAAACCTTTTAGACTAGTGGTAATAAGGCCTTTTAAGAAGTGTCGTTCTTATCAGCCAGGCTTGAAGAAGACGTGTCGTGACTCGTGATGGGAAAAAAGGGAGTAGTCGTTGCCAAAACCGAGTTGTGAGAGTGAGTTGTGGGTGACGACGGTTCAAAAAGCAGACGGTGGTGATTTATATAAAAAAAAAACTATTTTTTATTAAATTTTATATACTATATATTTTTTTATTTGGCATAATTTCATATATATCCTTCCCTGGATGAATAATTACATGTAAACATCTTCGGACGTCGGACGAAGAAGAATTAGTTAACAATATCGAGTTTTTAAAAGAGGCGACGAGTACTATATGAGTTATCAAGCTGGAACTTTAAGAATAAAAAAAAAAACTCGATACCACGAAACCTGATACACAGAGATTGTTATTGTGTTGTGCTGTCCGTGCTAATGATTGTCCAATGGCTGGTTATTTCTCTAAAACCTAATGTATGACGAAGACATTCCTTACGCGATTCCAAATGAGCTGATAACTATTCACATATATTGTTCGGGAAGTAACTCATAATTCGCCGTATTTTCAACAAGGCAGTGACTATTCGCGAAGACCCATTGATGAAGTGTACATCTGCAATTCATCAATTGGCATACGACACCGTTCCTGATGTTCTAGACAAAAATTTGCAAATGGGTGTGAAAACTTCCCGTGATTCTTTCAAAAATTTCTGTAAGGCTATTATGGACTTAAATGGAAAGGACTTTTTTGCAAAGGCGTACTTATACTGATGTCGAAAAACTATATGCTTATCACGAGGAGAAACATGGGTTTCCAAAGATGTTAGGAAGCATTGATTGTATGGGGTTGCCTGTCGATTAATTGCCTAAATGCATATCGTGCTCAATATTGTAGGGTTGATCACGAGCCACATCCATTCATTTATTGGAAGCAGTTGCCTCAAAAGACTTATGGATTTGGCATGCGCTCTTTCGTGTTTTCGGGGAGCGAACAACGGCGTAATATTATACGTCAATCGCCTATTTTCAACGATCTCAAAGACGAGAAAGCACCAATGGTTCCGTTAACGACGTGCCTTATAAATGATGATATTATCTTACTGACGGGATATATTCAAAATGTCTGTTCTTGTTAAGTCTATTTCACCGCCACGTGCAAATGATGCGAAGCGAATAAGGTATAAGCAAGCGCATGAAGCAACAAGAAAAGATGTGGAACGAGCGTTTGACACACTAAAGAAAAAGTGGGGTATAATAAAAAAATTCGCATGACTGATGACTCTTAAGAAAATAACAAATATGTTGTATACATGCATCATATTACATATATGATTCTAAAAGACATAAAGAAGGCATTCTCTCCCGACTTTTATCTAGGAGAGCAACATCATGATGATTATCAAATACGAATGCATAAACAAACATTACAAGTTATTAGTGATTACTCAACGAAGAATCTCATCTAAACCTTAAAGCCGATTTAGTGGAACACATTTGACGTCGAACAAATGCACAATAATTTGTAATTTCATTTTATTTTAATTTTTATCGAAAAAAAAAGTTAATTGTTTTATTAAACTATGTTGGTGGCGATGTTGGTTCACGAGAGAGAAGTTGATGTTGCACGGTGATGATGTTGGTCACTATTACGTAGTATTACCCTTACTCTTAGATTAGTTTTTCAAAAGGTTGGATATTATGGTAAAAAAAATATTGAAAAATTGCTGGCCACATTCTGTCAAAAAAAAAAAAAAAAATTGTGGTTCAAGCCTCAACTAGGAAGAAAAAATTACAGTAAGTATGAAGTTGAATAAAGAAAAGACTAAAATACACCGTTGGTCCCTAAACTTGGTCATACGCTTCGCGATGGGACAAAACTGGGCGTTATCATCGCCGGAGGTCCAAACCTTGGCCTTTAAATGCCAAACTCGTCCCTTGACCAGGATTGACATAGTCAACTTTAATTTTCTGGATTTCCTTCGAGGGTATAATAGACCATTCACATTTTTGACCCAACATTCAACCCAGGGACCAATTGTGAGTATGCCTACTAGTTGTTTCTTCCCTGATACACTTGCATTTAATTTCGCGCGAACCAATACACCCACCCAACAAACAACTTTACCAATCATAATACACCATTATCCAGAAATGATAAACTGAAAATCGAAATCCGAATCTAAATCGTCATTTCCAGAACTCAAAAGACCAACCCAACTTCTAACAAAACCATGTCGATCGATCGGATTAGCAACATGCCAGATGTAGTGATCACTAACATTTTGAATCGGTTGCCTTTGTTAGAAGCGGTGAGAACCTCTAGTTTAGCGTGAAACTGGAGGTCTACGTGGACTTTGCTCACTGATGTCATTGTTGATGAGGATTTCTTTTATTATTTAACATATGAGTTTGATGGGAGGCTTGTTACTAGATTCTTAAATCGTCTTATGGGTCCAATAAGAAAGTTTATCTTCGCTGTAGAGCCAAGATCAATGCTTGGAATAGACAACTTTCATTATGAAGAGATTCGTGAGTGGCTCTTGTTTTTGGCTGAGCATGGAATTAAGGAGCTGATTATTACAAACTGGTATGGTGACCCAGTTACGTTCCCAACCCAACTTTACTCTCATAGTGAGTTGAAACATCTGGTACTTCATGTTTGTAGTATGGCTAGTTTGAATATTTTCATGGCTTTCCAAATCTACTGAGCTTAGAATTGATTCATGTCAATTTTCTAAGCGCACAGTTTGGGACTTTATTGCTGGTTGTTCCTCACTTGAGTCTCTTAAAATGAATCGTCCTAGTACAAACGAGATGAGACTATGGGATATTGCAAAAGTTAGGAATTTGAGGAAGTTAGATTTGAGTTTCGGTCGTTATAATATTGTGACGACAATCACAACATCCGATATCTTTCACCTGACAAGACTTCAAAATCTTGAGACTCTTACATTGGATTTTGATGATTGCACGGTAAGAACAATTTGAGTTTTACACTTATGATTTTACAATGTTAAAGAAATGTGTAACAATAATGACATTTAATCTTTAAAACTTGTTGTAGTTGATACGGGAAGCTAATTATAGGATGAATGTGCCCTTTGTATCCCTGATTAACCTTAAGCTGTCCCATGTCGATTTTGGGAATATTGTTATGTTATCGTTCGTCATTGAAATGATTCGTGGATGTTCGAATTTGAAAATGCTAGATACCAGAGTACGTGTTTTGGAGTAATGCATATGTAGCAAATAAACATCCTTAAATTGCCATGCTTGTGTATCTCTCAACACTATTTGATTTTTCAGGCTGCAAACACGCTTAGTGTTCTACCTTTGGAAAATTTTCCCAATGTTGTAGACATAAACACATTCAGCCATGGCCAGCCATGACTGCGGTGGTGTTTCGAGCTTTTCCTAGAACAGAGCATGAATTAACTTTAATAAAGTTTATACTTGCGTGTTCCCGGTCGCTAAAGACAATCAATATTAGGGTCACGATAGGAGTCATGATGGGAATGAAAATATCAAGAACAACTGGGAGTTGGCTAGGAAGTACATTGAAACTCCATCGAGCTTCCCCACAGCCGTGGTAGATTTCTTTGAGTGGTTGTAGTTTATGTATGGGTTGAATACCCTATGACAATTAATGTTGCAAAATAATTTTGGTATTTTGGTACAGTATTTGTTTATATGGTTTGCTTAAAATTAGCTTGTTCATATGTTGTTGTTTGTGCGTATTGTAGGTGATGCAAGTTTGACATTCGAAAGTCAAACTTTCATTTACCATTTCAATTTGATTGTAGCAAGTAAAACTGCATTTTCAGTTTACTTTAGTTAGTCAATACTTGAAAATGGTGAATGGCTATTTTGTAGGTAGTATTTTCATTTTGACTATGTAAAGTCAAAATTGCAAAACCATTACTCAATATTTGTTTTGGAGTTTATCGATAATTTGATATGTTTTAGAAGTTTGACTTAACAAAGTCAATCTTCTAATGGTTTTGTGTTGTTTAATCTTTAACTAAGTTGTAGTATACGTAACTTGGCAACTTGAGGGACCAATTGTGTATTTTACAGTGATTATTGGGCGGGAGTTTTAAGTATGACAATGGCAACCAAGACAAATTCAGGGACCGAGTGTGAAAAAAAATCACTATTAGACTCTTGACCGTCTCTTACCAGAGACGCTATTAACTTGTGCACACCAACCGATTTCCACACACAAACAATTTCCAATGGAAGATTTCCCCATTTTGAATGAACTCATGGAGGTTGCTGGTTCATCAAAGTTGAATGATCGTATGGCTGTGTGATTTGAACAAGAGGCTGCACAAGAAGGGATTTTGAAAAACCTAGTTCTTCAGTGCATTGATCATCTGAAGAGAGGAATCATGAAGCGTAAGGAGCTGATCGAAGATAATGAAGCTCTGGGACCTCGGGGAATTGCGTTTGACTGTGTGGATGCGCTGACGAAAATCCAGTCGAGGCACACACACCAACTTGTTCAAATCATATAGATTGTTGGTCAAACTGATGAAGCTATTCGTTTCAACGAAGATTTTGTTAAGAAAATGGCTGAACATAATGCCTGAATTTTGGGTTTTTCATGGGGGTAGATAAAAGCGGTATTTTGGGTGCTAGTTTTGGAAATATAGGTTGGTAAAAAGGGTATGTAAATTGGATCTTTTGTTTAGTTGTTGGTCTTGGTTTGATGTAGTTTTTTATGATCTTTAACAAACTATATTAATGATAAAATATCATCTAAGTTTTATGTATTTAATTTGTTCTTGTATTGTGATATTGGGTGTATTTTAGTCTAATTAGTATCAGCAAAACCAAACATCCCCTTGTATCAGCAAAACTTGAATCAGCAAAACTAAACACCCCTTGTATCAGCAAAAGCAAAGGCAATGGTTTAAAAATATGTGTTGAAAATGCAAATACTTTAGCACTAAATCATAATGTATCACCAAACATCCCCTTGTATCAGTTAAACCAAACAACCCCTTTTATCAGGAAAAGTTGTTACAGCTGTTAATACAAATAAGCTGTAAAAACGTTTATTTATATTTTACGATCTTCTAATGTTTTGTCGATAACAAACGTAAAATCATTTTAACGAAACAAATAAAATACGTAAATGGTTTGAACTAATAGTTTCTAACATATTCACATTTTCACATAAAACACTAAAACAAGTATAAGTGATTTTATGATTTAATATTACATATGTACAACAACTAGTGTTTACATATTTGGGTAAAATATACACATAACTAGTATGTAGTATATTGGGTAATATAAATGGGTAGAAACTTAAGTATCATAACCCATTGGGCAAATACATTGAATGTAGTTGGGTACAATCCAAAGCCCATGACCCATGGAGCTTGACCCATAACCCATTGCATGACATCATGCTTATATCATATATGGATAATATCCATAACCCATGGTATTGACCCATACCCAATGTCTAGATACATTGAACCCTTGGTGAGCACTCAAGAGAATGTCTAGATACATTGAACCCTTGGTGAGCACTCAAGAGATACATTGTATCTAGCTAAAGACCCATGGATCAACCCATGACCCATGACCCATAACCAAAAATACCCATGGGCAAAGAGGAGCGTTCCACGGATCCCTGGCTTTGTGCTAGCCGGATCCCAAGTGGAAGGGATCCGTGGGATCCGGGGAACAGTAGATAATTTTCTCTATAAATAGAGAGCCATTTCTTCCTTTCTATTTATCACTTTTTACACATACTTTCCCCAAGTATTCTAACCCTCTAACCTCAGATCTAAGTGATCTATGTAGTTTGTCTTTTGTTTTTGTGTGATCTTCTAGGTTCCTCTTAAAGGAGAGATCACCACTTCTTGAAGACGTGCAAGCTCAAGTCCATGAGTTGCCATGCTTCGTCATCATCAAGACAACTAAGGTTCTCTTGTTGATAGTTCTTCCTTTCTCCATAGATGTTGGGTTGACAACATTAGTGAAGAATGCCAAAAGTGTCAAGATGAAAGCATTAGTGAAAGGTGCTCATCATCCGTGTCAAAGCATTAGTGAAGAATGCTAAAGGTGTCAAGACGAAGGCATTAGTGAAGGGTGCCAAGCGTTGTGTCTAAAGCATTAGTGAAGGATGCCGAAGAATCAAATCAAGTCGCATTTGGGAAGAATGCCTAGGTCGTATAATCGATGAGGTGCATCGTTATACATATAAGTATTTGTTTGTTTGTTTCCAAGGATGGTGATATCCTTGATGAAGGTGTAACAAGGAATTGATCTCCTTGATAGTAGGTGTTGTGTTGTGAAGGGTAGTAGTTCCTCCATAGTAATGGAACTAGGTGCTTAGCCTAGTACCTAATAAAGGGTAGGCGACGTTGTGATAGGATTAGTTCTCCTAAGGTGTGAAAGAACTCGGTGGTTAGCCTAGCACCGTATAAAGGGTAGGCGACGTTGTGTTAGGTGTGGTTCGCCTTGGTGTGAAAGAACTCGGTATTTAGCTTTGTACCGGAAAAAGGTTAAGCGACGTTGTGAAGGCTTCTCCGCCACAAGGAGTTGGTGTAGTGCTTACGAACTCTCGAGTAGGTGACTCGGGGAGTGAAGTAGGGCAAGGAAGGTGTCCTTGTAGCCGAACCACTATAAATAACTTGTGTCGTGGTGATGTGCTTCTTACTCTTTATATTTCATTACACGTTTATATATCTATCTATCAACGTCCAACATAAACAATCAAATAGATTGACATAAGTCGATCCAAATATTTAAAAGAAAGTTTTTAATTGGTAAAACTATTCAAACCCCCATTCTAGTTTTCCACAATTGGCATCAGAGCTTCGTTACCAAGTTTTTTTTGTATATTGTACTTTGAAAACTTGATACGATCCGTGTGTGTTTGAAAACTACAAAGAAGGGAATTTCTTAAAACAAAAAGTCATGTTTTTAGAAATCATCATATGTTGGATAGTGATAGATCATTCTAACATTTTCCTTTGAGAATTCTTCATACTAGGATTTGGGTATCTTAGAAGATCATGAAGTATTTCGCGTCCATGGTTTCTAAAACCATAAAAAGGGGATATAGCAAAGGTATGTTTTCTTAGTTACATTTTTTTTCAAAAACGTGCTAAATTGCTTGTGGACAAAATGGTGATATATGCTTCTATCTTATAATAAGCATAATATGAAAAGTGTTTTAGTGATTTTTTTTCTTTGAAGTTTTGTTGTTAGATATCTTGTTAATCAAGCTTGAATAAAGGTAAAATGGGTAATATAACTTCACTAAAAAGTCTACAAAGACTAAACTTTTTCGTCGGGTCAAAACGTACATTTTTGTAATTCTGTGTCAGATCCGCGGATCCGTCAGGTTACACTGGACGGATCCCTCAAGCAAGGGATCCGTGGTACAGAAGACAGTTTTTGTCTGAATTTCAAAAATTCATAACTTTTTAACCGTAAGTCGTTAGAAGTCGTGCCACCTATCGTTTTAAAGGTATTTGAGTCTACTTTCATTTAAAAATGATTTCATAAACTGATTCAAAACAATAATTTACAGAATTATTGATTTATAATAGAAAGTCATTTTTCGGTCATAACTTTTGCACAAACTTTTGATCTAATTGGAGACGGATGTTTTCGCTTTTGAATAACAATGTGTCCTCTATTGAAATTAAGGTTTTGATCATGTTTATAAATATAAAAGAAACTAATCAAGCTTGGTATACATGTTTATATTTAACACAAAGCGATGAAAAGAACTTTCGTATGCTATGCTAAATGATAAATTGTCTTCGTTGCATTACTTGATTATTTGCTTATCTCAAATAGCTTTTGTGCTTGTTTGATTAAATAGCATATGTGGTTTCCTTACCTTGCTATTCATTCTCTTGTTTGTCGATTTAGTAATATTCTACTAATCAATGTGCTATTTGAAGGAGTGTTTGGGATAACATCTAGTTGTGTTGAAAATGTTAGTTTAGATATTCAGATAAGTCATATAGGTTGAAAAATGTTTAAAACATATAACACACTAAATGGATTTTTGATTGAGTTTGTCATATGTGCTTATATGATTTCCTTTGTTCTTGTATCATTTTCTAAAAACAACAAGAATGTACATCGGATCATAACCTACACTTGTGTTGATGATGTACTCTCCTATTTTCCTTTTCATGATCGCTCTCCAAGCTTCATAGTAGGATTGAAAACTTGATTATTTCATCCGATATACTCAAGTAAATTATTTTGCAACGCAAATATAATTGTTCATATCCGAAAGTCCAAACTCAAAGCTTTCCAACAACATATGTTGAACTAGCTCATCCAACCATTTTTTGTTGTTTACCATATGGACAACTTTTAAACTTATTTTTTAACATGACGCCTTCGTCACCTTATTTGTCTCAAGTATAATATTAAATGAAGCAAAGTATCATCATTGTTACTCTTCGATAGGCCATTGTAGGAATATAAATTTTCCTAACTTGAGAATGAATACTGGAGAACTTATGGCACTAGAAACTCAATTTGACCTAACGGTTGAATTGCTTCCTTGATAGAAGTTGGGTATGTGGAATCACCCGTAAAAATGGTCGTGTTTAGCCGTAATTGAGCACCGCTAGTAACAGTCTCATTTTCATTCTCTCACTTGGGAAATTTATACTCCTATGTTTTCCTAAAGTAAGTTTACAATGGAAATACTTTGCATTGTCTTAGGATTACTAATCAAACAAGTTGTAAAATAAAAGTTTCTTTTAGTTAATCACAACCACTTGCCTCATCAAGCGATTATCTTGCTTTGATCAGGAAGAGCTACATGACTTCATGGACGAAGTTCATTGTATGCTAATCACCATCCGTAATGACTATACATAGTTCATTGCTTCCGTTGGCCAAAACAACCTTATTGTCTTGAACACCATCATCTACTCTGCATGCCATTGTTAATACAAATGATTTACTAATCTATATCGTAAATAGGTTTTGAGTTTCTTGAATAGTGCTTGTTAAGTTTGATAAACCTCTTTGTTATTTGTGAGCTCGATCTCATTTGATATATTAGTGTTAGAACCTCTTAAACTTGAAATATGATGCATTGTCAAAGTCATTGCATACCTTTTGTAAAGGTTCTGCTTAGCAGATAGACGGATCCCAAAATTTGTGCTTGACGGATCCCTACTCTTAGGGAACCGTGGGATCCGACAAACAGAAAATGCAATTGCAATCATTGTATTTCAATCATGTCCTTAGAACACCTCACAGTAAGCTAAACATAGTGTCTTAAGGCAAATTAAGTCCTTATCAAGTTAAGTAGATCCTTTCCTACTCAACTCACCTAGATCACACTCTAAGACGCTTGTAGATCTATCATTTTCACTTTAATCCATTACTCTTCTGCTCTATATGATCACTCATCATTCTCACATGATCCCTCACATCTAGCTTTAGAAATCTTTCGATTATGGCAAAATTGATCATAAATCATCCTTACCTCAAAATTGATCAAAGTTGATCAAATTCTAGTTTTCCCATCTCAAAGCTTCTAGGATATTTTCCAAAACACTATCCTAAGACACAACCTGGTCTCTAGGATCATTTAGCTTCAATTTACACTCTAAATCTTTAGTGTCTTCCTTGCTCATCCATTGGTACTCTTGAAAGTTCCAAAGCCTTCCATAAATGACAATCATTAGCTACATCATTCATTACTTTCAAGTACTCAAACACTCCTTCATTTAAAACACTTAGGAGGATTGAAACACTCAAGATGATATAGGTCTTAGATCTTAGAAACATCATTTCCACTCTTTCATAACTGCTGAAAGCCGGATCCCTAGGATTAGCCTAGACGGATCCTTCTGAGGAAGGAACCGTGGGATCCGGATGACAGTTTATGTCAAATCTTGCTAAAACAATCATTTGAACTCATCTTCCTAATTCAAACACTCCATCTCATCTTAAATGAGTTCCTAGATCAGTGCAACCTCTGAAGTTGAATCTTGTGCATGTCAATCATCACATTCCAATGAATCCTAGTGGCTTAAGGCTTAAATGCACTTGCCAAATCTCTTAGCTTATAAACCACATTGTTAGGACCTCCATAGTCATCACTCTCATCCTAACTTTCAGCTCTTGCAACCTCTTGAAATCATCTCATCATGAGAAAAACCCCAAGTAGTAACCTATCCACCAAAGAACCACCCATGAAAAAGGCTCGTGTTATACACGAAATCTCTTCAACCGAATCATCTCCGGTCAAGCCAACAAATGATAGAATCCTTCATCATCCAATCAAACCAATTCCTAAAAGGATAGTACCCACAAAACTACCTATGCCAAACACCACCATACCTCCTAGGCCAAACAATATCATCTCCACCAAACCATCACCATTGGTTCCTAGAGCTATTTCATTTATGATGAGTGTCTAAATACTCATCATTTTTGTACCATCTAGACTGCAAAAACATCTGAAAACACTCAGAAATGCTTCAAAATGATGAAAATATCACAAAACAAGTGTTTTATATGTTTTAAATGCAAAAACATCAAAATCTGGTGAAAAACGTATCAAGTTTGCATAATTGGCAGTTTTAGTCCCCCAAGTTACAAAAATTGTCAAAAATAGTCCCTGGTAATTCAAAAACTTGTAAAATGTCATTTAAGGTCCATGGGATTCAAAAGTTGTCAAAATTAACCCTTTAAAGTTAAAATTTGCAAAATGACAACTTTACTCCCTGAACTTTGAAAAATGTCATAAATAGTCCTTGGTGAATTTAAAAATGGAAATTATTCAAACTACACCTTTTACTATTCAATTGTGGCATAATTGGTCCTTTATGATAAGTTTAGAGAGAAATTACAAGTTTGGTCCCTGGAGTTTGAAAATTGTCAAAAATGGTCCTTGGACATTTTAAAAATGGAAAATAATCATTATTGGTCCTTGAACTATTTATTTATGGCAGGTTTGGTCCTTGTAAGAACTTTGGAAGATTGGCGAGTTCAACCTTAACTTTGTTGGAATTACACAAAAGGTCCTTGTGATTATTAAGATACAAACCAAACCGGACCCTATTTAAACCAAACCCAAGCCCAAAACCATAACCCGGCCCAAAATTTTAAAACAGATAATACCGCCACCACTGTAGCGTCTTCTCCTCTCCACCTGTTAAACCAAAACCAGGTGGTTTTCCACCTCACCTCCACCTCATCACAGTTGCCAAATACACTCATCACCATCCTCCACCTCATGAGATAGCCCACAAACTGCAGTTAATGCTTCCCCACCATAGACCTTTCACTGTTCCACTCACATCCCCTGTTTTTGCTTCTACATCACACCAAGTCCATTGAAACTTAACCTTTTGTGTCCCCTACACCTCCACAACACCCCAAGCTTCTTTAATTACAGCAGAACTGCTCTAATCCACTAGTCTCAATTTTGGTGCCAAAAGTACTTTAAATGGCTAGGATCATCTCTGCTTATCCAATGGACACAAAGTAAAGTGGGATTTGACCAGGAAGCTAGTGGGAACTTAGAATACTATAAAGATCAAGAGGAGGCAAGAGAGAAGACTACCTTTGGATTAGCCTAGGTCACGTAGTTAATTAAGTTTACTGCTTTCTTTAATTTCAAGTCATCTTAATGCTTTAATGTTGTAATTTTCCTTAAAATAGTGTAATGAAACATCATTTCCAGTTTAATCTCAAGTATCTTTTCAGTTTCAAGTTTTTTTTGCTTAATTACCTTTAATTTCCATGTCATTTCAATTTCTTGTTAAGTAGTTGTGTAAAGGACTCAATAAGCTCACATAAGCTCCTGACAAAGCTTTAAAGCTTTAAGAGACCTTAAAACAGTCTTAGACTTTAAAATTCAGAAAATACTAAAAATCAAGAAAAACAATGAAAATCCAAAAATAAGCATGTGATCTTGGTGAAACTGCATGGAGCAAGGTTAATTGTGGATTGCCTTTGGTTTAGAAGCTTTGTGGAAGGCCTTAGGATGTGTTCGTGGCCATGGTTTCTAGTTTTAAGCAGGATTTCATTTGTAAGCCCTTTTTACCATTTTTGCATTTTATTGTTCTAGTCTTTTATATGCTTTAATTTTCATGTTTTCGTGTTTCTTTCTGTTTGTTAATGATGTTATAGCTTAATCTTAGGTTGTTATGCTTTGGATTTGGTTGTGGTTTGATATTGCATTGAGACTGCCAATATGCCAATTTTTGATGTTCATAGGCTTAGACTTGTTTGACATCTTGTTTGTGCTGAAAAAGGTCCATTTTGACACTTTGGTACCTCTGGATTTGATGGAATTGGTAAACACTTTCTTTTGATTTGAAAAACTTCATAACAGTCCATTAAAGGGTTGTTTGGATTTGATAATGAAACTGTGTTTAAGGCTGTGTTTGTGGTTGCTCTTGTTTGATTTACTCTTCATATGGCCTAAGTAACTCAGTGGAATACTAACCAAAGGGTGTAGCATGGTAGAAAGTCAATTTGACACTTGACAATCTCATTATGAGCACTGTGAGGTTGTTGGATCCTAGAATCTTGCATACTTGTTTACATGTTGTTTATCTTTGTTAATTTCATGTTCTTATAGCTTAATATAACTTATTTAATCAGTATTTTAAGTTTTAAACTCAGTTTAGTCAAACTTTAATGTTCTTGTAAAAGTCAAATTTTCATTTAAGTCGTTTTTGAATAAACTTAGTAATTTTATTGTGCTTTTGTTATTTAATTTCATGTTCTGTGCTTTTAGAATATTTTAGATTTGTTTCTAATCTAGCTTATTGTATTTTTTTAATTTCTATATGTCATGTTTAAGTGCTTATTTTTTAGCTTATTTGTGCCCAGTTTTGCCCTGTGTAACAGGTTTAGGGTCAAGTTCACAAGCTTGCAAAAGCTTGTGAAGTTACCCTAACTTGTAATTTGGCTTATTTGTGTAGCCTTTGTGGCCTAGTTGTTATGTTTATGCTTATTTGTCCCTTATTTGCTTATTTAGGCAGCTTAATCAAACCCTTTATTTTGTCCCACCAAACTCCTTCCACTGAAGCAAAAAATGGAAGTGGAGTTGTTTTCCCAAGCCTATGAAAAGTTCCCTACTAAGCTTGAGCTTGTGAATCCTGGCTTCTTGTGAGGCTATCCAGTCATACTCAATGCCTCAGTGTTGGTTGAGCTCTCATGAGCTTCTTTGATAAGTCATTTAGAGCTTGTTGTTTGCCCATTCCCAACAGTTCAATTCATTGAACTTACACCATTTCCAATAGCTCTTCATAAGCTCATTAGTGATCTAGAGCTTGTGTGTTTTAGCTTTTTGTGAAGCTCATCTACCCAACTCTTTGATCCAGCACTTAAATTTCACCTTGCAGCTTGTTAATAAGGGCTGCAAGTAGCTTGAACTTATCACCATTCCATCGGTATATACTCGAGTCCATCAGATATACTGAGGGTTCGATAGCCTACTTCATAAGCTTCTCAAAAGCTCATCTGTGGACCCCACAGCATAAGCTTTGGCTTATTGGAAAGCCAACCAACCCAGCTTGCTACTTCAATCTTCACTTTGTGCTTTATAGCTTATTCTCTCAGCTTAAATTGCCAATCAAGTCAGCGAGTACTTCTTTGAGGTTGCAGATACTTTGGAGTTGGAATTGCATTTGCTATTTCAAGCTTATTTGATGAAATCTAGTACCATGCTTGTTTAAACTTGTTCATATTACTTGTATACATATTATTTTTCTTTTGCTTTGATGTGTGGAGCTTATACCAAGCTTTTGCAAGCTTTCATTCCATCCAAGTTAAGCTCAAAAAGCTTAACTGTCTAAACCATAAGCTCACACTGCCACAGTCCATTTTCTTGTTTATATTGATCCATTGGACTTGTATATATCTTATTTTACCTTTTGTTTCATATGTATAGCTTATTTCAAGCTTATTATGAGCTTGAGTTCCAACAGTCAAGCCAAAAGCTTAACTGTTGGACTCATAAGCTCACAATTTGCTTATTTTTAAGTTTGTAAAGTTTTGTTTTCATTAATCATGTATAATATCAGTATTTAGTTGTTTCAGAAAAAGAAAAAAACCAAAAAGAAACACTTTTAAGCTAAGTGATAGCTTCTATTTAGAAGCTTATTTGCTTATTAGCTTATTTCTGTTAATAACATATAGTTTTTATATTTTTCCTAGCTTCTTTTATTTATTTAATAATTATGTAAAAAGTTTCAGATTTTTCTTTATTCATTTATTATTTTTAATAAATCAATAATAGTTTTTAATACTTAATAATAGTAAATAATTAATAATAAATAGATAAAAAGTGTAAAAAAATACATTTTCAGCTTCAAAAATTATTTTATAATATTTTAGATTTTTCAGATTCTTTATTTCATTTATTTAAGTTAATTTTAGATTTTCTTATTATTTAATTCATTTTTAAATACATTTAATTCATTTTTAATTTATATTAATTAATTTAATAGTGTAAAAATTTATTTTAATCATTTTCTTATCTTTTTAGAATTCCAAATATATGATTTTCACATTTGTGGGAGTTGTATTGGATCGAATTCAGTTTTTATTTTGTTACGTTTACGTAATTATCACGTACACGTACATGTTTTAGTTTCTTAGATTTTCTTAACTTTTATAAATTTGTAAATTATAGTTAAATATTTTAATTATATTTAATTTGCATTTAAGTCGTTAAGACATGCAAATCTCTACTATAGTTATAATCGTTTTGTTTTTATACATTTACGTTTAATTTAAGTTAAATGGACGTTTGTATATCTTTTACGTTTTTAGGTTTTCGATTGTGCGTTTTTAACGACATACGCTGTGAATGAGCTATCACTATTCACATTCCTAGTGTTAGTCAATCAATTCTGTTTTGTATATTCAATATCATTTCAAAGACGCCACTTGATGGTTGTACTACAGTTTACACACCTCGTTGGGACTTAACGACCCGGGGATATAATTCTATACTTCCATAGATTTTTAATTGCATTTGGTCCTAGATTAGTTTGACTTTTTATGGTTGACCATTCACAAGTGGTTGACTATTATAAAGATGACTAGTTTAGGACCAATCAATTTACATCCCCACTATCATCACCACACCTCTACAATTTAGAGGACTTGCCTCCTAGGCCGTCTCATCCGCTTCCGCCGACAACATTCTCCTCATTAGGAGGAATAATGGTTCAAAATCAAGGTGTTGAGTCAACAGTTGCTCCGGCTTCCTTTTCGCCATCTCCATCATATAATCCTATTTGGATTATGAGAAATTGTCACACCCCCAAAATATCGCAGCGGAACGATAGTGTCTTTGGGGTATGACGTCATAGCACAAAGTATGGATACAGAAAACGACCTCTAAAATGAGACGTTTTGGAAAGTTTACCATTCGATTAACTAAAGTTGGAGTTTACAAAACATGAGATCCCAAAGTTTGATAATACATAAAGGGTTACAAAACATGTCGAATTGTAATAGATAAAAACACAAGACTCCAATGTATGCCATGTGACCCAAAAGCTCCATGAAATGCTATCGCCTTACGAACTGAGATAAACATGCTAAAAAGTGTCAACACAAAGGTTGGTGAGTTCATAAGTTTGTTGAAAATAATTTGAAAAAGTCTTTAAAGAATGTTGATGCAGCAAAGGCATTGCAAATCCATTCAGTTCAGTCTGCATACAAAACTCGCAACCTATGTGTTCACAACCCATTGCCAAAAATAGAATTGTCAATCTTGTTTGTAAGTAAGACATATGTGCATACGATATATACATGTACTTAATGCAAAGAATCAAACCACTGAACCTCTTGACAAGTCTAAATTGTTTGTTGTGTTTCATTGAATAACATATTATATTCACCCCAGGTCACGTCATCAAGGACCCAAGGTGGGGGCGTCCACCGATAGTACTATCAATACCTCTCCGCCGGCTCCCGCCGAGTTAACCGTTGCTAAAGTATGTATGTTGAAGCATAATTGAAAACAAGTTTAGCACATTAAGGCACATATCGCAATAAACCACACATAATGTCCAAAGAGTATAAGAAGTATAGTGTAACACAATTGTATAAATGGTTTGAGTAATCGCAATAGTAAAACAAGTATTTAAGCATGTATCTCCCCCAAAGAGTTTGTAAGAATTTAAACGAGTAAAAGCGGGGTATGAACTCACCTGGTATGATTGATATGCTAACAAAATGAAGTGCACGAAAATTAGGCTCGGAAACTATTACGACCTAAAATGAATGATGTGCTCTAATATAAGTCATGAAACAATGTTGTGCATGCAAATCCATATGTAATCTATACCACTTGTGCGTTTTTGAAAATAGAATTTATCGTCGAAATATATGTTTATGACATCTCGTCATGTTTATTAAATAGTTTACAAGTATATACGTTGAATCAACATTCTATGATAATCGTTTTGTGATTTATTATGAAATTATAACTTTTAAATTTTCGTCGTAAAATAGTGTTACTTGACAATTTCATGAAAGTTACTAAACGGCCTTGAAAAGCTAGTGCGCAAAATGGTGCCGTTTCGAGTGTCGAGGAAACAAACTCAATGGTTTTGGAAAGCTTGTATCATTATCTCAAAGTTTTAGCATTTAAGTTTTTATCATAGAGGTTCCAATCATGGAGAAAAATATAGGTAAAGTATGGTACTTGTGTCCAAAAATATTGTTTAAGGGTGGTTTTCCGGCAAAGTTTAAGTGACCGTATTTTATTCGTTACAACTCCGCTGACCGATCGGTTGGACATTTTGGAAAATATGCTTGGCGAACTTACTTTTACTAGAAGACATCACGTTATAAAAAGTATTGCATCCTTGTTAAAAACGACCCTCAACATGGTCACTTGTTGCCGTAGTATGTGTTTAATAGAAAATATATTAATTTTGCTAATAGAATAAAGTTACGGCAACTTTGTGTAAACGTGTATAATTTAATCGTTACAAGTCCGTTTTCTACGTTTTCTACATCCTTAGACTCGTGTTAAAGTATACTAATATATTTTTGATAAGTCGACATATTTTATAACGCTTAAGACTCATTTTTGACCCGTAAAGAGTGACATTTTCATGCTGAAATTTCTGGAATTATTAGTTTTAAATTCGCCAAACTTCAAAAATTCATAACTTCTTCGTTATAACTCCGTTTTAACCCGTTCAAGCAGCCACGTTTTCGTTTTAAAGTATATTTTCCAAATATCTAGCCCAAAATATTTTACCAACTGACTAATTTTCCCAGATTTAAAAATAAGATCAGACCCTTAATTAAACTTGTCGAAATGAGTTTTTTTCACGCGCAAAACCTATTCTAACCAATTCAAAACAACTCCGAAGCTATTCTAATCCTACCATACACCTTCTTAGGGTGTCATGGGTTCCTAGACATCACCAAAAATAATATATAACAAGGAGTAATTATAGGATGACTTATATATACATAACTCTTAAAAATCAATGTAAAAGTGGTATAAACCTCATGAGACTTGCATGTTTCTCAAATAAAATGATATGATCATAACAATGAATATGAAATAAACACATGAATATGAATGCTTACAAGTAATATGATGAGGTTTAAGGACAATGGTTTTCCTAATCACCCTAGGTTTTTATTGCAAAACCTATACAACAAGTGATACTAGAGTGTAATAAAACCTTGTCTTGAAAATTTGGATGAAATCTTCTTGGTCCTTGGTGGTTGCCGGTCTTGGAAGAGAAAGAGAGGAGAGGAAATAGCTTTTCACCTTTGTATGAATTTGTGTATGTGTTTAGTTGTTTATGTGTATAATACTTCTACAAGTCAAGATATTTACCAAGGGTAAATGACTCACCCTCCCCTTGTCGACAAGGGGAGTATTAGTCATTCATATAATTTTTTTTTTTATACATGTATAAGTAATGTTTTGTAAGGTTAAATGAAGTTAAGTGGTAACTTGTAGACACATTTGATTATTTAGGGTAGCATTAGATAAAAATAACTTTTAACGGGTCAAGATAAAATATATTAAGGTCATAAAAATTATAAAAATATATTTCTTGCAAAATTTGAGTGAAATAATAATTATCGTGTAGTTTTTAAGAAAAACGTCGCAATTATATAAACTTAACAATTTATATATAAAATAAATTTAAAACACCGGGTAAACTTATAATAATATTTTTATAAACTTAATATGAGTATAAAAATATATTGTGATAATTTTTGAAAGTATCGGATCCAATGTTCAAAATAATTAATTACGCGATAGCGTTTATTTAATAAGAAATTATGCGTTTAATGTGAAATGCAAAACTATGCAAGAGCTAGTATGATGAATGTTGAGTTTGAGAAATGACCAAAAATTGAGAATTGTGACATTCTTCCCATGTCAGCGGAATCACGTCCACGTGATTCAATTAATGATAAATATAGGTCTACCCTTAGGTTTCGCGAAATCAGGGTGTATGGTCAAAAGTGCTTATGCCAAAACTTACGCGTCTAGGTTTCTTATCTAATGAGGCTAACTGAATCTGAATAATACAGTGGATCACTTAATGGTCTAGGTAAAACGTACCAGTTACGCATTGCGGGCTGCCTCGGTCCCTACATAGAATGCTCGACCTCGGGGTGGGTGATATTGAGTCTGAGGGTTTGGGTTGTTTCCGTCAATTGCTAAAGCTAGGTGTTGGTTATCCATTATGGTTGCCTCTGCGTTCCATTCAATTTAGGACAATTATTCGAAGTGACTCGGTACATTACATTCAAAGCAATTCCTTTGATTATTCCTCGTGTTACCCACATTAGTTGGTGTTACTGTGCTTTATCGCTTTGCTCTTTAAAATGACCGTATCGATTGCAATTTGTACACAAGCGGCAGGGCTTGGTCTTCGGATGATGATAAGAACATTTGGCACATTTGGGATGTGTACCCGCATACTCTCTTTGTTCAGTACCGGTTGCCACAAAAACTCTTGCCCTTTTGTTTATGCGCTACCGCGTCCATCTGCCTACTTACGACCCTTTCGCTTCCTTCCTCTTGTCCTTTGCTCTTTAAAGTACCATTTCTAACCATCTCTGTCAGGGTTCCACCCTCAATATTGCACTTTGTATTGTAGGCGGCTCATCGTTTTCAGTTCCACGGATTTAGGGCACAAGACCATATATGTACCTCGCGATTCTCTTGGATTCTGGGGTAACCATATGAGGAACTAGTCTGGCTAACTCATGAAATCGATCGTGTGGAAACTGCGTGACCAGCTCCTATCATAGAGTGATGATAAAGTTCATGTTCAGTTTCGCATTTCATTGTCGGGCGGTACTCTTCTTGCAATAACACCTTAAATTGGTCCCATGTCATACCTATAGCGCTTCTGCCCTTTTAGCGTAGTTGTGTGTTCCACCATGTCAATGCCTTCCCCGATAGCAAGCAAGCGCATACTTCACCTCGATGTGCGGCACAATTCGATGTCGATCATGACTCTGTCTTCTCTACCCATCAGTATATACGCCAAAGCACCTCCTATACCATCAAACTCCACGGGTTTGCATAACGAAAATTCCTTATCGTGCATCCAATTATTTGTTGTTGTTGTTGTTGTTGTTGTTGGTGTTGTTATTGTTGCCACTGCCAACTACATTGTTGGTGTCGACATTCCCGTTCCGTGGTTTCTCGAGTTATTCATATGGTTTCCAACTTGTGTGACAATAGTGGGAAGCAAGATTTGAAGTTGTTGAGCGATGATGGCGGCAAAATCGGGGTTTCGCCGGCGTTGTTGTCATTGTTACCCCTGTCGCGACCGTCTTCTCTACCTCCATGCTCACCTGTCCTTCCACCCGCTGCGCGCACCACCTCGGTTAGTGCTGCGTGTTACCCTCTTTGGTGCCATGATCTCTGCAAGGAAAGGACGGTTGAGTTCCCAATGTCTATACTTAACGTCCTCAAACATAATACCACGCCACAAATTGGTTCCTAAGGTGTACCCACACCGATCTACGTATGCGTGGTCGAATATGTCCACGTGGGTTGTGCGCATTTATAATTATGTTGGCCACCATAATTATAATTGCCTCATTTCACACGCGTACATACCACCAAGCATACAAGTCTCGGTGATTGTTTATTCTTGAAATAGGTAGCCATTCTATCATCCGATTCTAAACGGTGGAGGAGGAATTTAGGGTAGGTATCTAGGGAGAGTCGCACTTGGTGTATAGGAAATTCCTTTAGGTGCTAAAGTCACTAATAGGTTTAGTTGCAGCCGGTTCCCAAAGTATCCTCAAGAGAACTCCCATCCTCGGGCAAAATCATCAAATCTATACATCTATATAGTAACACTTATTTAGCTCGATCTCGTCTAGGTAAATATCAAACAAGAACATCACGAGATCAAGTTAGATAAGTGCTCATTATTGAGCTCCATATTTTTGATGACTTGACTAGATTTTGGGACTCCCCTATCGGTACAAGGAAACTACGTTATCCAATGAGGTGGTTCTAGAAGAAATATTTAAGAAAACATATGTACGAAAGTGTGTAAAGCGATAGGAAAAGAAAGGATGGCGTGAGCGGTTATAGTCTAGGAACTAAAATACAACCTAGTTCTCTATAACCAAGTCTCTGATACCAATCTGTCACACCCCCAAAATATCGCAGCGGAGCGATAGTGTCTTTGGGGTATGGCGTCATAGCACAAAGTATGGATCTGAAAACGACCTCTAAAATGAGACGTTTTGGAAAGTTTACCATTCGATTAACTAAAGTTGAAGTTTACAAAACATGAGATCCCAAAGTTTGATAATACATAAAGGGTTACAAAACATGTAGAATGGTAATAGATAAAAACACAAGGCCCCAATGTATGCCATGTGACCCAAAAGCTCCATGAAATGCTATCGCCTTAGGACCTGAGATAAACATGCTAAAAAGTGTCAACACAAAGGTTGGTGAGTTCATAAGTTTGTTGAAAATAATTTGAAAAAGTCTTTAAAGAATGTTGATGCAGCAAAGGCATTGCAAATCCATTCAGTTCCGATTTCCGCCCATACAAAACTTCATAACCTATGTGTTCACAACCCATTGCCCAAAATAGAATTGTCAATCTTGTTTGTAAGTAAGACATATGTGCATACGATATATACATGTACTTAATGCAAAGAATCACAGACCCTGAACCTCTTGACAAGTCTAAATTGTTTGTTGTGTTTAATTGAATAACATATTATATTCACCCCAGTCCGTCATCAAGGACCCAAGGGTGGGGGGCGTCACCGATAGTACTATCAATACCTCTCCGGGCTCCCTTGAGTTAGTTGCTAAAGTATGTATGTTGAAGCATAATTGAAAACAAGTTTAGCACATTAAGGCACATATCGCAATAAACTACACATAATGTCCAAAAGTATAAGTATATAGTGTAACACAATTGTATAAATGGTTTGAGTAATCGCAATAGTAAAAACAAGTATTTAAGCATGTATCTCCCCCAAAGAGTTTGTAAGAATTTAAGCGAGTAAAAGCGGGGTATGAACTCACCTGGTATGATTGATATGCTAACAAAATGAAGTGCACGGAAATGAGGCTCGGAAACTATTCGCGACCTAAAATGAATGATGTGCTCTAATATAAGTCATGAAACAATGTTGTGCATGCAAATCCATACGTAATCTATACCACTTATGCGTTTTGAAAATAGAATTTATCGTCGAAATATATGTTTATGACATCTCGTCATGTTTATAAAATACTTTACAAGTATATACGTTGAATCAACATTCTATGATAATCGTTTTGTGATTTATTATGAAATTATAACTTTTAAATTAAGTAAAATAGTGTTACTTGACAATTTCATGAAAGTGACTAAACGGCCTTGAAAAGCTAGTCAAAATGGTGCGCGTCGAGTGTCGAGGAAACAAACTCAACGGTTTTGGGAAGCTTGTATCATTATCTCAAAGTTTTAGCATTTAAGTTTTTATCATAGAGGTTCCAATCATGGAGAAAAATATAGGTAAAGTATGGTACTTGTGTCCAAAATATTGTTTAAGGGTGGTTTTCCGGCAAAGTTTAAGTGACCGTATTTTATTTGTTACAACTCCGCTTGACGATCGGTTGGACATTTTGGAAAATAGGCTAGGCGAACTTACTTTTACTAGAAGACATCACGTTATAAAAAGTATTGCATCCTTGTTAAAAACGACCCTCAACATGGTCACTTGTTGCCATAGTATGTGTTTAATAGAAAATATATTAATTTTGCTAATAGAATAAAGTTACGGCAACTTTGTGTAAACGTGTATAATTTAATCGTTACAAGTCCGTTTTCTACGTTTTCTACATCCTTAGACTCGTGTTAAAGTATAATAATATATTTTTGATAAGGCATACATATTTATAACGCTTAAGACTCATTTTTGACCGTAAAGTGACATTTTCATGCTGAAATTTCTGGAATTATTAGTTTTCGTCGCCAAACTTCAAAAATTCATAACTTCTTCGTTATAACTCCGTTTTAACCCGTTCAAGCAGCCACGTTTTCGTTTTAAAGTATATTTTCCAAATATCTAGCCCAAAATATTTTACCAACTGACTAATTTTCCCAGATTTAAAAATAAGATCAGACCCTTAATTAAACTTGTCGAAATGAGTTTTTTTCACGCGCAAAACCTATTCTAACCAATTCAAAACAACTCCGAAGCTATTCTAATCCTACCATACACCTTCTTAGGGTGTCATGGGTTCCTAGACATCACCAAAAATAATATATAACAAGGAGTAATTATAGGATGACTTATATATACATAACTCTTAAAAATCAATGTAAAAGTGGTATAAACCTCATGAGACTTGCATGTTTCTCAAATAAAATGATATGATCATAACAATGAATATGAAATAAACACATGAATATGAATGCTTACAAGTAATATGATGAGGTTTAAGGACAATGGTTTTTCCTAATCACTTGAGGTTTTGATTGCAAAACCTATACAACAAGTGATACTAGAGTGTAATAAAACCTTGTCTTGAAAATTTGGATGAAATCTTCTTGGTCCTTGGTGGTTGCCGGTCTTGGAAGAGAAAGAGAGGAGAGGAAATAGCTTTTCACCTTTGTATGAATTTGTGTATGTGTTTAGTTGTTTATGTGTATAATACTTCTACAAGTCAAGATATTTACCAAGGGTAAATGACTCACCCTCCCCTTGTCGACAAGGGGAGTATTAGTCATGCATAAATAATTTTTTTTTTATTATGTATAAGTAATGTTTTGTAAGGTTAAATGAAGTTAAGTGGTAACTTGTAGACACATTTGATTATTTAGGGTAGCATTAGATAAAAATAACTTTTAACGGGTCAAGATAAAATATATTAAGGTCATAAAAATTATAAAAATATATTTCTTGCAAAATTTGAGTGAAATAATAATTATCGTGTAGTTTTTAAGAAAAACGTCGCAATTATATAAACTTAACAATTTATATATAAAATAAATTTAAAACACCGGGTAAACTTATAATAATATTTTTATAAACTTAATATGAGTATAAAAATATATTGTGATAATTTTTGAAAGTATCGGATCCAATGTTCAAAATAATTAATTACGCGATAGCGTTTATTTAATAAGAAATTATGCGTTTAATGTGAAATGCAAAACTATGCAAGAGCTAGTATGATGAATGTTGAGTTTGAGAAATGACCAAAAATTGAGAATTGTGACAGAAATCATCAAAGTCAACCACCCGACCATATGGAAGTTGACACTTCTTTACCACCACCATCATTCTTGGTCGAGCCATTCTCAAATGCACCTCCACCAATCCCTTCATTGTTTGAAGCTCCACAAGCCGCTTCACTTGATCCTTCGCATCAAGCCATTTTATTTCATCCACCACCACTACCTAGCCATAACAAAGATTGCTATCATTGTCAACATGTTGAAAGTTTGATACATGAAGTACGAGAAGACCAACGTTTCATGCTCTATCATCTCCTCGAACGTTTCGACGAGATCAAACCTAAACAAAACTTGAGCTAGAAGAATTTTAGTGGTGTCCTAGCATCAAGCGTTAGTTGGTCTAGAAATTCCTAGTCATGTATTGTCTATTTTATTATTTTTAGAGTCATGTATATCATAACTCTTGTTTTATTAAATGAAATTACATGCTACTTGCTATATTTCTAAGTATATGAGTATTTTATATAATCCATATTTCATTTTGGTATTAACATTTCTTGTTATACCACCATTTCTTGATATTATTCATCGGCCAGACGGATCCTCAATTGCCTAGAGCGGATCCCTACTAGGAGGGAACCATGGGATCCGTGAAAGGAAACTAGTTTTCTACTAACTTGGATCATATATGCAGGAAATTATGGATTATACTTGTTTTCTAACCTTTGTTTTGTAGATATTCAATTAACATATGAAGAATTTGACACCCTAAAGCTAGGGGGAGCTTGGTGTCAAAACAATACATTGCAAATTACTTGCAATCTTAGGTTTACATTTTATGACATCCCTTTTGCAAAATTGCAATCATCTAGGGGGAGCAAATTCGTCACTTAGACGAAATCTTTTGCAAACTTAGTTGCAAACAAACTAGATTAGTATTACTTTCTTGACGCCCTTACCTAGGGATGGACTCGTCAAGAGGGAGTAAAGACGAGATCCTTTCCCGTTACTTGCTCTCTACCTCTTTTTATTTCTTTCACATGTTTTCTTAAAAACAATGTGTTGCTTTCTTTCAAGGCTCTTTTTGTTTCGACAAAAGGGGAGAAAAGTAAAAACTACAAATTCAAACTTTTACAATTTTAGCTTTTCCTTAAAATAATTTTATGTTTTGTCATCAACAAAAAGGGGAGATTGTTAATACAAATAAGCCGTAAAAGCGTTTATTTATATTTTACGATCTTCTAATGTTTTGTCGATAACAAACGTAAAATAATTTTAACGAAACAAATAAAATACGTAAATGGTTTGAACTAATAGTTTCTAACATATTCACATTTTCACATAAAACACTAAAACAAGTATAAGTGATTTTATGATTTAATATTACATATGTACAACAACTAGTGTTTACATATTTGGGTAAAATATACACATAACTAGTATGTAGTATATTGGGTAATATAAATGGGTAGAAACTTAAGTATCATAACCCATTGGGCAATGATATGTGCTTAAACACATATCTTTTGTTTATCAAAACTGACCCAAAATAACCAAGAAAGAGCCGTTTATTGCTAATATTTGCGTATTTCTTGAGTTTTTGCATGTGCAGGTACGGATATGACAAAAAGAGACAAAAGAAAGCCAAAACGAAGAAAACGAGCACGAGAGAAAGAAGAATGCTAAAGGCTGGAGGAAGGTCGAGAATTGTGCATTTGTGAAGATTTCTATCTTTGAGTGGATTACTTTTGAAAGATTTGATCAAAGTTTGCTTGAGGAATTGTCGAGAAATAGTCCTGAACTTTCATTATTGGCAGAATATACCCTCAAGTTTTAGAATTGGCAAAATCAGCCCTTGGTTTATTGGAGATTGACAAGATTGACCCTTGGATTACATTTTTAGTTTTACATGTTTGGTCCCTGAAATTTCAGCATGCACACTTTTGGTCCTTGAAATAACACATGAGTCCAAATACAATCCTAAGTCCAAGTCTTACTATCCATGGCCCAACACCTTAGCCCATTATTAATACCCGGTCAACCAACCAGTCAAACACTACTATACGTATACCCGGTGACGTTTACACCTTGGACCCTAGTCAAACCCCACCTAAACCCGGTCAACTAAAATCGAAATATATTAAACAAAACCATACGCGCCCAAATTTTCCCCCAATCCCACCAAACCCAGATATCCTAAGAACCCTAAAACACCCTTGCATCAATTGGCCAAATTTACTACAATTAAAGGTAATTCCGTCCTTTCTCTGACACCTTATGACACCACCTGACACATGTATTTGCCGGTCAGCGATCCGTGTCACATTCCCAATCCTGCTCTCATTGGTGGATGAAACATGGAAGCAATAATGATCGATGGTTATTATTGATTGAATGAGGTGGAGATTGATCCAAGAGGCTCGAGAATACTCCAAAAGAAGCACAAATGCCATCTTCTGGATCCTTCCTAGAGGCCTTAGCTCGCCTATAAAAGGCACCCTTATTTCACTTGTAATCCATGTAGAATTTAAGTAGATAATTAGTAGCTTATTAATGTTTTTATGTTTAAATTTCATTTCCGTATTTTTAAATTTCAGTTT